>CM077286.1:71047978-71095478 GCA_039654925.1 Anguilla pacifica | reverse complement strand
GCCAGTCCCATTGGGCAGTGTTGGGCAAACTACTCTGACAGTGTTGTTCTACAAACTACCAATTACTTCACACTGAAAGTGTTTGAACTTTGGCAAAGCTACTATAAAAATAAATGTAGCTTGCAAAATTACAATTACTCAAAAACCATAGCTCAAACTACTTAAAAAATTTTTTTTTTTTGTACAAATAGTTGTATCAATAATAATAATTATCATTATGTTCCCCAGACATGGTGCTTGTGTGATCAATAGTTAGGAAATATAATAGGAAATATATATTCTAGGGCCAAAAATACTAGTCTGTGTTGTTAAGTACACCTCAAAATGACAAAAAAACTACTACAACCACTGCACAAATCTGAACGTAGTTGGACTGCTAGCAAACTGCAGCAAAATCCAATTAAGCTACTAGTTTAACCAGATATAGATAAACTACTCCCCCAACAGTGCCCAGAGGTATGTGAGCTGCCTTTTACCCCCTCAAACAACTATGCCCCCTCCCTGCCCACCCCACTCACCTTCCACCCGGCATTATGACAGAATTAGATCAGTGTTTCTAAACACTCCACCAGTACAGAAACAAGACACCCCAGAATGCAGAGCATGAAAACAACAACAAGCCACGAGCGGCAGTGCTTTGGGCTTAAAGGCGCAGTGAGAAAGCAAAAAACTGGAGGGACAATTCAATCAAACCACAGCGGGTGATTGTCTTTAACTTTGATGGACAAATTCAATTAAACTGTCACATAACTATATTTTTTTGTTGTGGTTGGATAATTTCAGAAACCACAAAGACTGTAGCAGAATAAACAGAATGTAATCCTCGCTTAAATAAGCTAGTCAAAGTTAAACAAAGTACCAAAGTAGTAAGACGGAATGGTCCCAAAAGCAAAAGTAGAAAAAGTAGAATTTTCAGTCACGCATATGTACTGTATCTTTAATACCTTTTAAAATGTCCAAAAGTAGATAAATAAAATAATAATAATAGCGATAATAGCAATAACAATACAGATGAAGATAATATGTTTTGTATTTAAATGCACAAACACACATACGCACACGCATACACACACATTTTATTTATTATGTAAAACTCTCCGGGCACTTTGCTACTGAAACATCCTTTTAATTACTATTAATAGCTCATCTTTGTGGCAACACATTTGTTCTTTTCAATCATAAAGCTGGGAGTTTCAGTAGCTTAACAGATTACAGCTGCTGACTTTAGACTGGCATTTATACCGCTTAACAGATGTCTGCGATTCTGTGATGCCATTGCGGATTTGTGCATATGTGTGTGTTTGATGCCATGTTTACATCTGTGTGTCTGTATGTGTGCATGCGTTTGTGTGTGTGTGTACCTGTGTGTGTGTGTGTATGTATCTGTGTGTGCGTGTGTGTGCATGCGTTTGTGTGTGTGTGTGTGTATCTGTGTGTGTGTGTATGTGCTTACGTGTGTGTTTGGTTGTGTGTATGTATGTGCTTACGTGTGTGTGTGTGTGTGTGTGTATCTGTGTGTGCGCGTGCGCGCGTGTGTGTGTGTGTGTGTGTGTATCTGTGTGTGTGTGCACGTGTGTATGTGCTTACGTGTGTGTTTGGTTGTGTGTATGTATGTGCTTACGTGTGTGTGTGTGTGTGTGTGTGTGTGTATCTGTGTGTGCGCGTGCACGCGCGTGTGTGTGTGTGTGGTGTGTATCTGTATGCTCGACCAATGAGTCACAAAGCCACTTGAGGACTGAAACTGAAAACTGTTATTAACCGAAGCCACGTTTGAGTACACAGTGAACGACATTGAGCACATAATGATCTACGTGCAACTGTTTTACACGTACCATAAACACAATCAGAGCTATTGAAGCCTTTTCATTTTAGGAACGCGTGGGGCACAAATGCTCCGCGGTGTTTCCTGAGCTTGGACGGACGCCGGAAACACAAAGGTGTCACGCCGGACTCCGCCCCCTTGGGGGGGGGGAGGGGGGGGGGCAGCCAGCAAAAAAAGTGAGCTTGGCTGGCCCCAGCGGTCACCGTGGGGTTTTGTATCACCAAATAAATGAATAGGCTCTTAAGTAGTGCTTTCTTTCTTTTTTGTTGCCATTTTCTCCCATTTTCTCCCCAATTTAGTCGTTATACCAATTCCTTGTGTGCATCACGGTCCTGGTCGATGCGCTATCCTCTGTCGGTCTGGGGAGGGTGTAGACTGCCACATGCCTCCTCCGATGCATGTGGAGTCGCCAGCCGCTTCTTTTCACCTGACAGCGAGGAGTTTCACTGGGAGAGCTTAAAGCGTGCAGAGGTTCAGGCTATCTCCCCCAGATCCCCTCCCCGCTGAACAGGCGCCCCGACCAACGAAGTAGCGCTTTCTGGTGCTCGGTAAACACACCTTTGCCTCAGGGTGTTGAGGCACTCGCTTCAGCCATTGTGGTATTCTGAGCCCCCCGCTAGAGGGGTGAAAAAGAGGGGGGGGGGTCTGATTTCCTGGCCCCCCCTTACCACTTATCAGCCAGTTATGTAGCCTCTGAAGCCCAGGGGGTGCTGCCGATCTAGGGGCGGGGGGCTGTGGGGTGGCTGGGGGAAACCCGAGCTGCCCTGCGTCTAATTCGGTTCCCTTCTCGGCGTTGGATTTAGAAACACACATGGTGCGCGATAAATCTTCCCCTCCCCAGGTCTGGCGTGTCACCGGCTGCAGCAGAGCGCCTTCCAAATCCTCTCATGGGTCGACCCCACTGGTCTTTCCTGTATGGGGCCTATTTTTTATTACTTTTACCAGTTCATTAAGGGACAAAACGTCATGAAATGTTGTGTTGCTAAAGGGGTGAGTGCAGGTGGATGGGGGGGGGGGGGGGATGAAAAAGGCTATGAGAAGATGGGACAAGAGGGCAGATTTTTGGAGATTCCGTCAGTGTGTGCCCAGTAAAATGTTCAGTGTTAATTCAACTCTTAACGGAGTACACATGAATACAATAGGGACTATACGTACGCTCTGCAAGAGTTGACTGAGCACATCACTGCGTGCCTCTAAAGGTGTCAGGTCACATGACAAAGTTGGTGTTCAGTGCGAAAAGGGCAAGCTTAAGCTGCTCCAAACCCCCCCTGCTGCAATAGGACAGTCCCGGTGAACTAGGTCACTTCTCCGGTGAGGATTTTTCTCTTTAGCACAGTGTGAATTGACTGTTATTGCTCACCTTGTACTGGACGTTATGCCCGTTAAAAACTGCCATAGACCACACACTGGCAACAAACGAGACGCATTTGTTCTGCCTCTTAGCTGTTAGTTCTGGCTCTCAGCCGTTAGTTCTGATTCTTGGCTGTTTTCATGCCCGGTTTTCTTTCGTATGACCGCTGTAAAGCATCTTTGTGACATCGTCTCTGTAAAAAGCGCTACACAAATAAAATCGAACTGAATTGAAATAGAATTCATCGTTCTTCTGGTAGAGAGAGAACAGCAGAAGAAAAAAAGTTATTTTTGTTATCAAATTGTTGTCATTCTCTAAATGTGTTTTTATTCTTTATATTTTTCGGTGTAGCCTTCCACAAACTGCTGATGATCAAAGGCTTGTGTTGGCTCAACAGCTGTTCTTTTTACTATGGCTCCACGTATCAGTTTCCAGAGACAGAGCACATTCCTATGAAACACAATTAAAATATCTCGGCATTCCTCCGAAAGGGTACAGCTGGGTGTGACCATTTCACCAACCACAAAAAACAAAATGGCTGCTTTGAAAAACCTGAAAAAGTTGTTATAATCGTGTTATAACCATGCTGAAAATGCATCAAAGATGATCAACATCAGATCATTACATTTGCTTCAGTTACTTTATTTTATTGGGTTGTTAAAGGGGTGTCATAGCCATGGTGTTTTCTGATCTAAACGCTTGTGGTGGTGTTCCAGCCTGACCATAAACTGAAGTACACGGATGACAGAAACAGTATGCACCTGTTATAAACATGGTATAGGTCACATATAGCACAGTAACTACAGGTGGTCATCCTACACTGCCATATATCCGTCAATCATACAGCTATGTTGGACTTGGTCCTGGGCATAATCTTGGCAATTAACACCACTCTGGTTCCTTCACGTAGGTCTAACGCAATTTTTTCTTTGAGAAGATTAGCCTTTAGTTTTAAAGGTAAAGTCTCCAGGAAATTAATAATAGCAGATAGTAGTTCTGTTTTTTTTTCTTTTGTATGGCCACAAATGTGATATTAAATCTGTTTCATTGAATAACTCTTGGTTTATTTTCAAATCCAGGCGAAGGGACTGGGGGCCACAGGCCAAGTTAAACAGTTCAACAAAAAAAATAAGATGAGGTAATGGACTTGCTAATTTTTTTTCTGAATTCTGCTGTGCCATTTGTCTGCACCTGGACTCCTAAGTTTCGGTGAAATAACAAACTCTGGCCTGAAACTAAAGAACCGCTTTGGATATATTTTGCAGACAGCCCACAGTCCATGAGCATTCTGTCATTCAGGTGTAATGGCCGACAGAATCAAATGGACTCCGTGGGAAACTTCCTGCTTCTGCAACTGATAGGTCCTGACCTCCAAACGGTGCAGTCTGTTAAGATTAAAGGAAGCACAAACAAGCCTTCAATGGTCTAGTCTTTAAAAAGCCAAACATTCAGTTGTGAGTCTGACTACAGCACAGCAGTTGGTTAAAATTGAAATACCGTTAAAGTTGTAATACTGTTTTGCTTCCTTTTATGATAAGAAACAAAACCTACACTATATTCCTTCATTACGGTTGAGATAATATTTTGGCCACAGGGTTCCTGACAGAATACATTGACATTTTGGCATGGACTGCCAGTTCAACTGTGGGATTAAAAGGTCAAAGGGATATTTTTACTCATTTTCTCTAACTTGTGTCAGCTAAATAAAAGCCTACAGTTTTGAGCTCGCCACACGGCCTTGTTCCTGATTTGGTGCAGATTTGTTTTTGCTTCCTGATTAGTTTGTCATAAGGAGTCAGCTGGTAGTCTTTGGCTTTTTTCAGGGCAAATTGTGTTGCAGGCTTTTATGCTTTTATCAATGTCACACTCATGGTTTTCTTTTTGCAGAAATAATTGCATAACTTTGGGCTGGGCTTTCAAAATCAGACTGGCATCCTGATGCTGAATCACTTTTGATGGGAAATAGATGAGAAAGAGCTTCTTTATAACAGATACATTGTCCCTAGGAAATCATTGCGATAAAAATTTGTTGGGTGTGAAATATAGTCCGACAAAAGCTCGTAAAATCAGATTATGAAGCACTTATTATTATGAAGGAATTCCACAGAATGTTCTGAATGAAGAGGCAACAGTCCAACCCAGATAACTTGAATACTCGTACTGGTCTCCACACAATTTGTATGGGTCTCTGAACAGTTTTCCTTCCTTTTGATTAAACGGAACAGTTTCTGTTTTGCTCTCTGAAGTTGGCGGCCATGTTGGTTGGCCCCCCGCATTCCCCTAGTCCCTCAGCTATATTTAACCGTCTTATTGATGTGCTCAAGCATATTTAGGGGCATGGAGACAAGGAGAAGACATGGTGGCAAGACCATTGCTGATGTATGGGAACCACCCTCCCCCCCCCCGAGTGTCCCCTGAGTGGGGATTAATGGACTCTCCCATCGGGAAAACACCGAACAAGATGGCCGACGATTATGGCTGCGGCACTTCCCCCTGTTGTCGAGAGGCACGTGAGGCACGTGGTTGCAAATGAACGCAGACGCCAGCGCAATTTGTCACATTCAGGACAAGTTCAGGGAGCCCCTTGTCTGCACATTAGCGGCAAACTCAACGTCGACACTTCGCTAATTCTTGGCTCATTTTCACGTTGAGATTGGAGTTAACGACTGTTTTCGTCACCTCTAAGCAGTACGAATTATACTGTCCATCAAAACCATGCAGTGCATGGATCTGCCCTAAGCACAGAGAAGGGAACTCCCATCCATATTTAGCAGTAGTTTTATTGGGGCCTAAGAGATCCCTTGGGTTCCACTTACCACATAAGCAATCTTCAGCGCTAACCACCTTAAAGTCATTCAGGAATTTTGGTATCTCTATCATAAATACCTATAGGGGTTGCACCAAGACAACAAAGCCCCTGTGTCCTACATCAGCGCACTAGTGGTGTGGACATATGGTCATGTGATCTGCGATGGGCCAATCGTAGCAGATGCTTTGCAAAAGCAAAGCAAAAGGATGTTTTATTTGCCCCGTTACTGCTTGCTAACCCCCCTCCCACCTGCTTGAACAGTTCCCCCAGAAACAGTTCCTCCAATCGCTTCACCCTCTGCACCACAAATCTTACTGCATTTACAGGCCCTTTATCGCACATCTACTCCTGAATGCAACATATTTTAATGAAACAGATCTAAATACCAAAAATAATCTGCCACGAGCTTGAAATCCATTCCATTAGAAATGTCGAGTCATGTTCAACATTTTCCCCCACTGCCACAGTAGGTGTATCCCACAAAACCTATTTTGGACTTAAGTTCTAAGATGGCCCTCAAACCGAGGAGTACACTTGAGTGACTCCTTTCACCCTCGATCAAAATGGCTGAAGTTGAAGAGGGCACCGCAGCTCTTGTTACCTGCACCCACAGAGGCTGCAGAGTCGACACTTAACCACACGCTGGCTCACGAGTGAGCACCCCGAGGCACAAGGAGCACTCACCAACTCTTAATCCCCCCAAAACAGCCACCCCCTTTCCCTCCCTCTGATAATTGTTCCTCCAGGGGGTGGGGTGGGGTGGGGTGGCGGGGTTGGAAAATAAAAGCAGAGCTCGGCGCTGTGAAATCAGGGGTCTTACCGGAGGATGTCCTCGGGGGGCGGTGGAGCCGAAACTATTCCAGTGGGCGAAGGCGAACAAGCGCTCGCGGGACAGGGTATCCGCTACTCCCAGTCCTCTCCCTGTCACAGCCTTCTGCTCCTAGGCAGCGCTCAGAGAGCACAGAGGACCCCTCTCTCCGCACAGGCAGGAGGTCATCTACGGTGGAGGGAGGGGGGGCGGCGGGGGGGGGGGGGAGTTTGGGGTTTGGGGGTGGGGTGGGGGGTGGGGAGGGAGGGAGGGGGGGACACTGGTTCCAAGGGAGCGTCTGGAGGGGGGAATAAATCGAGGAAGTGAGCTCAGGCCCTGTCTCGAGTTACAGTTTCTCCGCCCCAACGCAGCTGACTCCACAGTTACAGGAAAACCCAACGCCGGGACCTCTCAAATATAGACGGACGGGGCAGGGCAGGGCCCGCCCGGTTACACCGCCGGCTCTGCGCAAAAAACGAAAATACCATGTGGAAAGCCCGGGGTGTTTCGGACGAGGGCATGCAGTCCCCCTCCCCCCGCCCCCCCTCCCTCCCCCTCCGCTAACAGCTCTTACCTGTGAAACATGCGCACCTGTGGCAGTGCTAGGAATGTTGAATGTACACCAGGGTGACGGGGCCCGAGGATGGAGTTTTTAATGTTTTCCGTTCCTCAGCGGCCTTTGGTTGACATACGAGGTGTGAACTGCAGCGGATTAAGAGTGCTTACCTGGAAAATAAATAACGTAAACATGCCGGGTGACAGGACTCCGGCTAAATGTTTCATTAGATGTACGATGATCTTTCCCCGAAACAGTGCTGGACTGAATTCTGGACCATTTAAAATCTGATTTATGACCCTCTGCCCCCCCCCCAACACCCTTACTCTGCTGTCCCTCTGGCCCACGTCCGTGAGGTGCACAGAGAATTTAAACGTAGTCGGCGGTTGGTCACCGAGCCAGAGAAGGTCACACATCGGTTACTCAGAATGCCACTGCCCTGCACCTCAGAGTTCAAGTCAGATATTTCAGACTTTTTTTATTTTTCTACTATAAATACTATAAAACATTTGCTGCTTTGAAGGACAAACCGAAGCTCTTCCCTTCTGGGCTAATAGCATAACTATTATCAGGAGACACTGTCAGTAATTTTAATTTGAAAGCTGATGTTGCACTATGATATCAGGGGAATACTCAATAAAATAAAGAATGCTGATGCATCACTCAGACAGAGGGAAACCTCTATTACTTAATCAAAGGCAGAATGGAAAATATTCCTGAAATTCCTGAGTCAGCTCCTTCTATAAGATGCAAAAGAAATATACTAGCATAGAGCATTCCAGGGTATGTTTTTAAAATAAGTTTTTTTTCTAGCAAAAGGGTCATTTAATCACCATAATCAATTACAGCAAGAAGTTGCCTTATTAGACCCCAAAATGTTCTCTGCAACTATTGACACAGATCCACTCAATAAAGCCGCAGGTTCTCTTCTGCACAGAACCCTGTCTTCAACACCACAAATGTAGTACATAAATAAAAGAAATGCCACGTCCTTAATGGTACTCAGTTGCAATTTCATCCCAGTAATAATTTCACTGAGGTCATGGGGTCATTTTAAGCAGGATATTTTCCTAGTCTTGAAATCCAGGCAGTACATCCGGCAGAACCATTAAATGCTATTGTGCAACTGATTAAATACCCAATTAGGTATACGACCCAATGGGAAATTCACGTTCTTAACCCAAAAGAAACATTAAATTTTTCACCACTTAATGGCAAAATATACGAGTCACATTGCAGAAGCAGCCCATCGTGCACGTAGCACTGTTTCCACATTTACAAGGCAATTGACCTGAATGAAACAGCGCCACCCAGTGGCACAAAGACTGCAGCGCAGGGGCCAGTCTATTTTCTCCTGCGGATACGTGTGACCATGAGCTTAGTTCACATATTTGGCACACGGTGTCACACGGTGTCACCATTGGAACCCCTACGGCAAAAACAGATACGTGTGACCATGAGCTAAGCTAACGTAACTGGTAGCATCACACAGTGTCACCTTTAGAACTCCTATGGCAAAAACAGGTACGTGTGACCATGAGCTTAGTTCACATGATAATTGGCAGTGTCACACGGTGTCACCATGGGAACTCCTATTGCAAAAAGAAAAAAGAAATTAAACTTTTCCCTGAGGGGAAGAAGTCCCTGCACCACAGAACAGACATTATCTTGAGGTAACTAAGCAACCAAGAGCACCACTTATTTTCAATTAGACACATATTAAGGAGGTGTAAATCACATTAAATTTTAAACCTCTTTCCAATTAAAATGCTCTAAAATATTTTATTGTACGGCTGGCTAGTTACAGTAGCTATGCACTGCTAGCATTAGAGGACAGGTAACTACTTTAGCAACTTCATCCATGGTAAATTGGCTTTCACATTAATTCACATATTTGGTTACTTATTAAATTAAATCAAAGTAATTATTCCAGACTCAACAACATGTTTTTAATGAATGAATCTTCCTCAAACTAAAATGTTTTTTTTCAAGTGTTATGAATAAGAGGATAATGTTCTAACCATAAGGGATTTTTTAAAATGAGGTTTTAGGCATTATTCTAAACCATTTTATTGCATGACAGAATGCATATAAAATTACAAGACTTAATTTAGAGCTTAACTAGTCAAATGGGGACTTATATCGAAAGTAACATTCGGATATAGAGTGCATGCTGTACACATAAAAATGTTTACAAAAATCCAGTGCACACAAGCTAAATAAGCATAAGCATTATGCATTAGAATGAACAAAGAAAACTTGAGAAAAGTTGGGAGAATGATTATCTTTTAATATAATAGAGACATTATTACAAATTTCTGAGAAAAATGTATAAGCGGAGAAACTTACCAAATTACACTTTCTTTGAAACAGTAAATAGTCTGTAATGCTTGTTATTTTACATTTTCACAGGCAAAAAAAAAATTAAAATAACCAAAAAAAAAAAAAAAAACAGGCATTGGACATTTGTCAAAAAATAAAAATAAAATAATAATTCTTGTCTCACATTTTGCTCAATTTGCATTTCATTGGCAAGCATGTATACTGTCAACCTTCTAGAACATCTCAAAGCAATGGCACCATTCTTGGCACACAAATCCCTAAATCTCCTCGCAGAACCACCCTTAAACAGCAGGGGCTCACAGACCTCTACTACACTGCACACTTGCACCCGCCCTAAATCAACTTGCTCTGTCCTTCCATCTCTCACTACACCTCCATTATACTTCCTGGCAAACCAGTCCCATTTCCCATTTGAAATGACCAATTTAAAAAAAAAAAATACAATCCACACTTTAAAGCCACCAATTCCATACAACTTCAACCACGACAACACTTATAAATGGCACGTCTTTTCACAAACATGCCCTATACTTAATATGCCTTTTTCCCCTTGATGAATTAAAGCAGTGGCCTCTGAAAACAGGCAGCACAGTTTAACAGCTACTTGACAGCTTTATCTCTGTTGTACAAAAACCCTTATAATTCGCAGAAACACGATGTAGTTTCAATGCAGTTTGGAGAAAAATTGGAGAGAGAGAAAAAAATCTAAAGAACTAAAATATCCTCTCTGTTATGACACCAGCAGTTCAGGCTGATGGCTTTCCAAACCATGTTACAGTCATACATTAACAGTACTTGTTCCTGAAAATATGTAATCGTTCTTCTTAACCAGCTACTACTGATTAATTGTTTTCCACTAGCCTATGTTCTGCTTATATTTGTCAAATGTATTTAATTTAGGACTACACGGCTTCTATTGCTGTGGCAAAAATAATCACAGAAAATCACCTGGTTGGCTGTGGGAAGAAGCACGCTGACTGTAACTGTTACTTCAGTTCATAAAAATCAGACAAATTCCTATGATAGTGATAGTTTGTACTGTACGTTTTCAAAAGAAGTACCTCATATCTTGAGCTGAGTAATGCGCTTGTCAGTTGAATGCACCTGAAATCTATTATCTATTTACAGCCACACCCAGAAAAAGAGGAAGAAAGGTCAATATTGATAATACAGTACAAGGTTAATTCATAACAATCTGTCATTTAGAGAATGATATTATCTACTTAAATATGCTTACAGAACCAGCTGTATTACCAACATAAACGTCATCAAGACAACTGTAACATTTACATGTAGCTCCACCTGGTGGCCATAATGCAAGGTGAAGACAAACACAACACAGCACAGCATAACATAACATTTTTTTGGGAGGTGGGCAAACGGGTAAAAAAAAAAAAAGTACAATCATTCAGCATCGAAAAGGATCAGCACAAAGCAAAATACAAAAGTGTTCTTCACAATTCTGAAAATCCCAAAATTTAGTGGAAACTACTACTTTTCAAGAGGAGAATTATGAACAACTGCTCTTTCACTTATACATTAGACTGACAAATTAAGTACATTTAGGAAACTGTAAAAGTAAGATCATTTTAATATTTATTCAAATTAATGCAACATATGAAGTGATTCACATTTTTTTCAAGCCCATATATTTTCCAGGGTAGCTGGATGTCTAAGTTGTCCACCATCAATAGTTAACTGCATTTTCTTCACAAGCGATATTCATTTTTATCACAGATACTGACATTCACACCTTATTCAGCTGAAACTGTATGGAAGGTCCTTCTGAGGCGGGGGTGTCCAATCTTATCCAAAAAGGGCTGGTGTGGGTGCAGGTTTTTGTTCTGTCCCAGCAGCAAGACACTGATTCAACTTATCAAGGTCTTGATCAATGACTATGATTAGTAAATTGGTTGAGTGAGGTGTCTTAGTCCTGGGATAAAACAAAAGCCAGCACCCAAATCAGAATAAGCCCTTTTCGGTTTAGACTGGACACCCCTGTTCAAAAGCCATATTAGTTATTTCACAAAGACTATGTTCTGCCTGTTTTATATAGTAAGAGTCACCACCTTATACAGAACTGATTTCCAACCTTACATTTCTCCCCTTTTCTCAAATTTACATAATACTGAATATGTATGAAGACAATAAAAGGGCATTATGTTTTCTTTTTTAAACTGTTAGAATAAAGCATTTCTTACAGATATTGTACAATAAATCACATCAATAGTGCAAAGGACTATATGTTATGAAAACGCCTTTACTCCCTACATGCAGATGACCAAGTAGATATAAAATATCTATAAAAAACAGTGCAAATAATATGTACATCCACCAATGTACAGAAAGACCTATTGGACAAATCTTATCTCTTTTTTTCTTCATAAAAACAAGTGCAACACACCGTCCCTGAACAGGCTTAGGGCTATTGCTTGCCTTCTCAGAGTGGACGGGGACAGGCCATATGTTTACTTCGTCATCTGAAAAGCAGATTTTTCCTGAATACTGATGGATATTATGTAATATTAGATCTGCAGACTAGCGGCGGCTGACGCGAGAATTACTCCCACTCATACAGTACGTTTCCATAAGACAAGCGGAAGCCACTTCACCAATTAAACAAGCGAATGCTAACTGAACTGATCTCAAATTAACTCTGCCATCCGAATGGGCATCGTGAAACAAACAGGGTCAGTTTTCTTAGTGTGAATTTTGAGAGGGCAACAAACCTTTTCAGAATATGCAAGTTGAAAAAGTAATATTAATGCACGTGTGCAGACAAAATATTATCCATTTTAGTTTGATGAACATTCTTTCTATTTTACCCATTTAACTTCTTAAGTGACACCAATTCCATCATATATGCACGGATTTACACAGTCATTACTAGTCACCAGGTCATTGTAGTCCAGACTTTAATGCTTCATGGGAATTTTAAACAATATAATGAACATTGGTCCCATACTCTCCTCCACAGAATGGAGACCAATGCTATTTATTTCCAGCGCCCATCAAATACTGATCAGGCATCAACTATATTATCATGTTCTTACATTTATGAATCGATGAAGACACCTCACTGCCTTGAAGCTATTTTATAGAGGACCTCCATCTATTATAACCTACAACAAACACCATAAGAGATCCAGTCTGTGTGGATCTATCCCGTAATGCTATGTGTGCACACCATGCACGTTCCCTGACATTTTCTATGGTACAGTCATTACAACTGAGAGAGATGACGATGTGAACGGCAACGACAGCAGGCTCCGAAGGGGCATGGGAGATGTCTGAGCATGTTGAATAACACGACGAACGCATGGCTGAGTCACATCATTTCTAGCATTCAGGTACAGATAAGAGATCATCCAACAGCTATCCACTCTTGGATGTAGGCACTGGACGAAAAACATTCTATTTTGAGGGCTCTCTATCAAATCGATCCCCCCGGGAATATTGATACTGTCGAAAATTTGTTCTGAGGTATATATCTAGTGCTTAAAATATGATACTCCTTTTATTGCACACGTTAAATGCCAACGGCAATAACAACAGCCTATGGTGTTAGACCTCGGGGCTCGCATAAACAGGCGTTGCGAACAGGACGAGGTTTACAAAGCAAAATGTTCTCTTTTTTTCAAAATCGGGATAAGCCCACGTATAAAAACCTGACAAACCAAATCCTGGGTGCGTTTTGGGCTGAGAACCCTGAAATGCTTGTGCTTTTTTCCAAAAAAAAAAAAAAAAAAAAATATATATATATATTTTCATAAAAATCTTTTTTCGATATTGAAACAAATTCAAATTCAGTTTCAGAATGGTTCGTCGGCGTCGGCCGTGTTAAGAGAAGCCGTCAGCCCCGCCCGTCAGACCTGAAGGGAGGAGTGGCGTTGCGGAGGAGGGTCAGCGTGGGGGTCACCGCGGGCTCCAGGGGTCACCAGTTGAAGAGAGAGTTCTGCCCCAGAGTCATGAAGTAGATCTGGCTGCTACCACCCGACTGCACCGAGGCAAAAAACACCTTTCGCACGGAGAGAGGGACACAAGATGGACGGTGAGTAATCAAGCACGCACACACGCACGGTCCATTTTAACACTTTGATATACATACATAACACACATCATTTATTTTTGTGCTCGATTTGAGTTGAAAGTAACTCCCTCCGCTTACAAAAGGCATTCCAGTAGACGGCCATCTTGACCTCCAACAGATAAAGCGGTGCTAGGATGGCGCTAACAAACCGATAAAGTGGTGCTAGGATGGCGCTAACACACATATAAAGTGGTGCTAGCATGGTGCTAACACACCGATAAAGTGGTGCTAGCATGGCGCTAACACGCATATAAAGTGGTGCTAGTATGGCGCTAACACACCTATAATGTGGTGCTAGGACAATTGGGGTCCTTACTTTGTCGTTCCTCTCGCACAGAAACTTGAGCTTCTGCGCCTTCTTGTGCATGAAGACCCCCTCCAGGTTTCCTGTTTCGGCAGACCGCAGCTCGATAGCTTTGTCCCCCCAGCCCATCACCTGGTTAGACTGGAGGTAGGCTGTAGAAATCACACACACACATACAGACACAGACACACACATAAACACACAGAGCTTTTAACCATTTAACATTCTAAAGCTGATGTTACATCTTTACATTACATTACAGGCATTTAGCAGACGTTGTTATCTAGAGCGACTTATGCAACTTTTTACCTAGCATTTACATTGCATCCATTTACACAGCTGGATATGTACAGCAGTGCAATATAGAACTGCAATGCAGGTTAAGAACCTTGCTGAAGGGTACAACGGCAGTGTCCTACCTGGGAATCAACCCTGTGACCTTTTAGGTTACAAGACCAGCTCCTTACCCATTATAATACACTGCCACCTGTGTTACAATCACTGCTGGCAAATGAAAGCAATGGAGTTCTAAAACACTGACTATATGATAAAAAAATAAATGAAAAAAACCTTCCCAAAAACCCACTCTTCAAAGGCTTAAATATACAGGCTGGAGGCAGACTGTGGAAACCACACACGCACACACACAGGGAGAGCTTTTAAATATACAGGCTTTTAGGCTACACTAAGCCGCTCTCTTTCAAGACGCACTGGCAACGCAACATGAGATGCATTTTTAAAAATCAATAGGGCCCTTTTCCCTGCGCCCCCCCCCCCCCTCCCCCGCCCTTCCTCTTTTCCACTGCGCACTCTAGCGCTTTTATTTACGCTTAGCCTGAAAGAGGAGCGGCATCTTTCAGGCGATTCCCCCACAGATTCCCCCCCTCATGCCTCTGATTAATGACCTGGTCAGCGGACCCAAAACAATCAGCCTCGCGGAACATCTTATTTTTAGACCCCGGCGCCCCGAATCTGTCAGGACGGGTTGGATCCGCTTTGCCTCTTTCGCTTTTCACGTCCGGCTCGCTACTGTCTGAGCCCAGTCATCCGTTTACTAGCACTGTGTTATCTCAGTTATCCATCATTTCAAATGCAGCAGAACAACAGGTCGCACCGGACATCCATGAAATGCTAAATAGAAGACCACCACATGTTTGTGTAGGCACGTTTGTGCATCTGCTTATGAAGAGATTCTGTAATCTAGAAGGCCTTATGGTAAATAACATACACTTTATGCATCGTTGGTGTCAGGAAAAACCTCATACTTTTGTTTTTAACCACACATTAAAAGTTGTCCACCAGTTCTTTGTACTGTTTAAAGTTTCATAGCTCAACAATGAATAAAACTGGATGGAAACCCCACGTGACTATGTGTCACCTTAAAGGGGAAGTGATGCACTCGGTTCTGTGACTGTTTTGTTTGGTTATACTCATTTGAGTGTCCTGCCGCAATACAACAGGACCCTCTTTGTGTTGTATGTATTGTTTCGTCCTCACAATTCATCTTATTATCATCTTGTCTTAGGTAAAAAGCAAACAAACCAGAGTCGCATTACCAAGTGCTTCACTGTCCCTTTACTACTGTGTTGATAGATGATCCCTCAGAATTCCATTTTTTTGGGAGAGTTTTTGCACAAAACTGATGGTCTGGTCGATTTCAACTTAAATTCTGCCCACACGGCTATCTACTTACTGGAATAGTTCACATTAAGGGCCCTTTTAACCATTTTACTACTCTCCGGCCCACGCTGAAGCAAAACATCACACCGGGAATTAAATTCTCTGAAAAAAAGGCTTCTTCAGCTTGTCTTAATAGGGGAACCCTTTTCACTTCCTCATGGAACCCTCTATGGTAAGTGTGAAAAATTCTAAACCTCCCAACAAAGAACCCTTGAGCTAGACAGGGTTCCCCTATGGAGACACGGAGGAGCTGTTTGGAACCCTTTGTTCTGAGAGCGCAGACCCCCCTCAAGGCCTGGTCTCGGCACAGCTGAAAATCCAAGAGCGATGTTGTGAGCGGCTCGGTCGGCACGGACACGCACCTACGGAGGCAGGCATCTCCCCCCACTGCAGCACCGTCTCCTTGGTGATGCGGCCGTAGGTGTCGATGTAGACGCCCTCGTCCTCGTAGCACACCAGCACCTCCATGCCGCTGGTGTTGGGCAGGACGATGATGGCGTGGGGCTGGATGGCGCCGCGGATCTGAGGGGGCGAAAGGGAGAACGGGCGTCACAAAACCACGAACGTGGGCGGGCGGGCGCACGCTCACCTTTCTCCAGCCCCCGCCCCCCCCTCCCCCCACTCCCCCGGCCTTCTGACGCACATCTGTTTCGGCTCAGTCGCGACGCCGCAACGCTTCACCTCCCCCCCCCCCCCCCCCCCCCCAGGAAAGACGCGCATCAGTGCAGTTTGATCAGCAGCAGGGAGCCCGGGGGAGACTGCTGGCTCGAATCCAAACGACAGCCTAAATCATGAGGACATGCCGTCATAAAACACCGCAGCACTGCCCCCGGGAGCCAATCCTTCACTTTTTAATTCGTATTAAATCACTATTAATCGTCCCGGGCTCGGTCTTAGTTCGCTTCCCGCGATCGCTGATTCATTTCCCAGAGGAAGTGAGAATAAAATTCTCGAGGGGGAGGGGGGGTGAGGGGTGCTGATGGTTCCACTCAAATTGCAGTGAGTGAGGTGATGAGATGAGTAACTTCACAGCCCAGAGTGTTCTGCTGAGAGCTGATTTAAGTCCACACAGCCGCCCAACAGCCCTCCAGCTCACCCCGAAAAACCGCTTTCAGACCAACAGGTTGTTTGGAGAAGGCTCTTCTTCCACCCTCTACACTAAATCGAGAAGACGCTCGTAAAAAAAAAAAAAAAAAACTGCCGAAAAGTTTCTATCGCACCAGGGAGAGCATTTCAGTAGATCTGTTGGCCAGATCACTTCCATTTCAGTTAATTTCAACCGCTTCGACATCAAAAAAGAAACGAGAACAAAAAGAAACGTAAGATGCTCCTTGCTTCCAGCACCCAGCGAGCACAAGCACACAAGACACAGGCTCCCGGAGACACGTGCGGACACCACGCCCCCCTCCCCCCCCCCCCCGCCCCCCCGCCCCCCCTTACACCGACGCCCCCACACCGACGCTAGCAGCGGCGCGCTAGCGAAACCGCGCCTCGCCGCGCAGCGGTACTTGCCCGGCCCGGAGTTCCCGCCGCGCCGCCGTCGTTCTCCTCAGCCGCCTGAACCGCCACGATCCGCAGCATCAGCACCGGCATCCAGAGACGGAGCGCGATTCTGATGCGCCGCCGCGGGACCCTCATGGGCGAGCCGGTTAGCGCGCGCGGAGCGCCGAGCGCGGAGCGCGGGGAGGGGGAGGAGAGAACCGCGGGAGAGAAAAGAGCGACGGCACGCGTGTGCTCTCCACAGAGAGGGAGAGAGAGAGAGAGAGACGCAGAGAGAGAGAGAGAGAGAGAGAGGGAAGGAGAGGGAGAGAGAGAGAGAGAGGGAAAGAGTATGTGTGCGCAGCGTGTGTTCCAGAGTGGGAGAGAGAGAGAGAGAGAGAGAGAGAGCGAGGGAGTGAGTAAGTGAGTGTGAGGGATGAGTGCGAGCGACGGAGTGTGATGGAGGGATGAAACGGCGGAGGATATGAACAGGTGTTACTGCATGGTGTGCGCGGAGCTCTCTGAAACATATTTTTATATTGATTTTAAAAAAAGGAAAGCAGGAAGTAGAACAGGTCATCTTTTTTTTTTTTTTGCATGCGCATGGTCTGTGTGCTCCGTGGAGACGGAGGGGCGGGGTATTTTTAGTGTAAAAGTAGCACACGTGGATGTAGGCCGGGGGCCCGAGGCAGCCAGCCAATGGAAGCTATGTGGGACAGACTCCTCGGAGGGAGCTGGGAAACTGGGGCTCAGTGGGGAGAGGACGGAGAGGTAGCACCATCGCTGCCACCGGGGGGGATGGCTGATCTCTGAGGCAGGTCTTTTGTTTTTTTAAAGAAGGCCCTCTCTGTTTTTGGGGTTCTGCTCTGTTGTGGAAAGTTGACAGGCGCCAGGGAGCGTGTGGGGGCGTGTGGGGGTGTGTGGTGTTCTTGTGAGCGTGTGAGGATTTAGCGCCCCCCTGTGGGCTGACACAGACTCCACGGCCCCTCCAACTTGTAACTGAGCAACGCTCCCCGCTCTCCGGGAAACGCATGCGGCAGGGCCAGATGGCTCGGCTGTACACCCACAGACTGTGTGTGTGTGTGTGTGTGTGTGTGCACAGTGTGTGTGTGTGTGTGCGCATGGCATGTGTGTGTGTGTGTGTGTTAGTGCACAGCATGTGTGTGTAAGCGTGTGTGTATGTGTGCATGGCTTGTGTGTGTGCACGCGTATGTGTATGTGTGTGTGTGTGTGTGTGTGAGTGTACAGCATGTGTGTGTGAGTGTTTGTGTGTGCGAGTGTGTGTCTGTGTGTTTTTGTGTTGGCTGTGCATGTGAGTGCTTGTCTGTGTTTATCATGGATGTACATTTTCGGTGTGTTTTGTGTGTGTTACAACTTAAATGGATAAAAGTTCTGTGTGTATGTATGTATGTGTGAGTGTGTGTTTGTGTGTGCATGTGCGTGCATACAGTATGTGTGTATGTGCATGTGTAATCTCACATTACCCCACATCCCTAACAGACTCCCCTGTCCAATTTCATTTACCGCCCCATAAACTAACCACCCCTCCCTCATCCCACAGGCTGGAGCTGCTGCTCACAGCTTGGCTCTCTCACAGCTCAGGGTAATTTCCCTCCAGGAAAACTCAGCGAACGCTTTGCTTCGGAGACAAACAGCACGCATGGCATCACACTGCAGATGTTCCAGCTGGGTCCCCTCCTGCCCACGACAAACCTCCTATCCACGGGTTCTGAGCCCCACGCTCGCTCCTGTTCTCCTTTACCTCCGCATCATCGGATCCGGGGGAGGGGCGGGGGGGGGAGTCGGGGGCTGACCTCGGCCTACGGCTCTTAAAGCACGCCTACGCGCGAACCGTCGCGCGTGCGCCACCGCTAATGGTACACAGCTCCTGCTGCCCACGGGAGCCGGGTACTGGAGTTCACCCAGCTAGCCACGCCGCACTGCGCCGCTGCATATGCAACTGTTTCAGCACAGAGCTGGGCAGAGAGAAAGAGAGAGGGAGGGAGGGAGAGAGAGAGAGAGAGAGAAAGAGAGAGAGAGAAGGAGGGAGGGGGGGAGGGAGAGAGAGAGAGAGAAAGAGAGAGAGAGAGAGAGAGAGAGAGAGAGGGAGAGAGGAGGGGGCGGAGACTCACGTGCGTGGGCAGGTACAGGTCGTAGGGCGTCCCCGAGTCCACGTCGATGGCGTGGAACCCCGACAGGGAGCCGTAGATGACCTTTAACCTCTGGCCGTCCTCCACGGTCAGGTCCACAGAGAGGGGCTTCTGAGGGAGGGAGGTGAAGGACTGCAGGGGGGAGGAGAGGGAGAGAGAGAGAGAGAAATATATCTTGAAAGAGAGCAGATGCTATAAATATATGGCACACCTCACAGTGAACCCCCTCTTTTATAGGTTCAGCACACTGCGTGAAGAATCCAAACTTAACGTGCAGAGTACAGCACGATCAAGTAGCAATAAGTAAAGAAATGTGTGAGAACTGGAACAGACCCCTCAAGATATGTAAGAAACTAGGACAGCGTTTAGAAGGTCACCTCATTAACACCACAATTCCTTTTTTAATCATTGCAGCATCCTAGATTTTCAAGGGCAAGAGAGGTGTATGACACAGACGATGACAATAAGAAACCTGTGTCAACGCTTTCAATGCATGAACAAAACGTGTTCATGTAGATATGGTTTCAGAACAGACGTCTCATACTGCTGTCTGAAATCTGAATTCCCTGGAGAACTGCACCCTAGCCCGATGCTGCAAGCATGGTCACTTTATATTGTAATAATGTTCATACACTGTCTAGTGTTGGATTGTACTTGTGAACTGGCCGTCGAATGTGTGGTCAGGTCTGCAGTTTTTTAAATGTTATTTATAGTACGTGAGAAATCACCAGGATAAATTCCTAGCAACATCCATTAATGTCTGAATAATATTTGACATCTTTTTAGGCAGATAATTCATTCAGGTAACAGGGGTCTGAGGGCACACTCCTCACCTTGAAGGCCATGAACTTGTGGTACGGTTTGGGGGCCCAGGCGTACACCTCCACCGCGTTCTTCAGGGCGATGACGAGGAACTTGATCTTCTCATATCGTACTGAAATCACACAGTGGGGGAATGTCAGACAAGGTCTGCACTGAGACAGGAAAAACATAACTGCTTTTAACTTGAAAATAACTGTGTCAGTTTCAGTGAATATTAAGAAAATTCAGTCTGAAAGATTCTGAGTGAAGAAGGTAAATGCAAAGTTTGCTGTTCCAAAAGGCAAGTAAATATGCTACAGTATGTGCACCTGTGTAGTGGGAAGAATTAAAGAGAATGTGAATCCAGCACATCTGACCTCACTAGGTCTATGAAAATCACATTTCCTTCCTGCTTTCCAGAAGGCTCAACAGTGTACTCTCTTTCTTTCTCTCTCTCTCTTTCTCAAATGGTTTTTGAAGCCAATGTCTTCACAGTCAGCTCTTACTCTTGTCTTAGTTTTGTGTTTTCTTCTGAAATAAACAGTAACGAGTCAGTGGAAGAAGGTCTGTAAAATCATTCAACGCAACAACATATGACTTTTAAAGCCTCTCTCCCTCTCTCCATATTTCCTTTCTTTTCTCTCTGTTTCTTCTTCCCTCCCTCCTTCCTTCTCCTACTCTCTCTTTCTCACTCCCTCATTCTCTTACTCTCTCTATTTTTCCAGGACATCCCGGGAGAGACATCAGCTATGTGGCACAGTAAAGCTGTTTCACTATTGGCATCTGAATCAGAGGTGCTCTGGATTGTCACAGTGACCCATTATATTTTTGGAGCCCCATACTCGGACAGAAACAGACAAATAGAGCTTGGTCATTTTTAATCTTTGGGGAAACTGGCTGTGGCACTGAAATCAGGGTGAAAGAGGCAGGCCAGGGGTGTAAATGCTTGTGAAAACGAGGGTATTAGGGACAGTTTTCTTTTAGAGTTGACAAGAATTTATAAAAAAAGTTTTAAAAAAAGAATAATTGCCCACTACTATTTTTTAATTCTATATTTTGAATATGAATGTGATTTGGTAGCCATCTTACAAACAGTTGTCAGAATTGTACATTATACTGCTTTTATAGTTGTTAAATAATGGTTTCTAAAGTCAATCTCGCATCTTCATCTCCATTTTATTTTTATGTTATGTGTTTTCTTATTCATGGGTTAATGGTCTCTCTCTCTCTGTCTCTCTTTCTCTCGACCTCAGGAAGAGTCAAAGGAAGAAACGCCCCCAGCCCTGCTGAGCTCAGCAGTACACACACCAAACACACACACACACACACACACCAAACACACACACACACACACACACACTTTTCATCGGACACACAGCGCTGCTTTGCTCCCCTGTGACGCAAGGGCGGAGGAACAGACAGGGAAGTGATGTGATGTGACTAATGTGGCTAGTAATAACACACACACACACACACACACACACACACACAACCCGCAATCCTCAACCCTCATTTACGCAGCCTACTCACCGGTTCCATTTTTATCACTATATTTACGTATGTAATATGTATTGCGGTTATGCTTTTGCATTTATTTACAGAATTAAGATGCATATACGGCTACAGCTTGCCTTTGCTACAGCCTGTGTGTGTGGAGTGGGGGGTGGGGTTGCCGTTTCGCAAACAGCTGCTAGGCAACGGTACAGTATGACGTTTCCAGGAGACACCGCTCCCATAAATGACGGATTTATCGCACTTCGACACGGTCGTCGTTTGCGACCGCTTCTCGCGCCGAGCGGTCAGCACGTACCGACTTTGTAATGCACGCAGCCCTCCAAGTCCCCCACGGACGTCCAGCCCTGCCTCTTCTCCACTTCCGGATCGTTCCGCAGGATCTTGTTCCGGAGCCAGGACAGGTAGTACAGCCGCAGCTTGTTCTTTTTACCTGGGGAAAAAAATCATCACAGTTAGCGGTGCGATGGGTAACAAGGTGAGGCTGAACGATCCTCTCGGTTCTGCGCTCTCATTCGACGGGTTTAATGCCTTTATCCAGCCGGCAGCTGCTCTTGAATGGGGAAAGGAAGATAAAGACACACAACTGCACATCCTCAAACAAAACTGCACTGATATGCAGCAGCTTATCTACTTCTGCGTGGTTTGAAAAGTACTATCTCTCATAACACTCTCGACAAAATCCTCCTTTTGAATTACCGCAGACAAGGTCAAGTGATGTGATATGATTTGATACTCAACTGGCCCCTAAAGGCATGTACTTCCTCCTCTGACTCCATAGCTGGAGAAGTTCCATCCTCATACACAACCCCAGCACTGACCTGATTATTATTGTTATTTTTTAAATTATTTTTGCCTTCTTGGAAACCACCAGAGGTGGAAAGTCCAGGGGTCAGAAAGTAAAAGTCCTGCCATGTATTTATTCCACCCATTAACTCAGCCAGCTGATTCTACTAACTAGTTCTACCTCTTGGCTGAAGAACTGCGCTAAATAGCGAATCCAGGTAGTTGGAACAAAATACTGAGGAGGACTTTTACTTTCTGAACCTGGATTTTCCACCTCTGGAAACCACGTCTCAAAATCACCATTGACATAGAAACGGAGATTGTTGATATAACAGCTCTTCAGCAGTTATGAGTGTCGATGCTTCTGTTTTAACCTGAGATGATCACGTCCAATCTCCAGGTTTGAACTGCAGACAGTGCTGATGATTTAACACAAATGGCAAACCTTTATTCTCTGCATAGGCGATGATCTGTTTATTCTGCCCTGTTATTACTATGGAGGGCGAGCGTTCATAGGCGATGTGCACTTATCCTCTCTGGTTCTTCCTCTGATATAAATCGGAGTCACTGTCTCGCCTCACCTGAGATAGTGATGAGGACGTTGAGCCCCTCCAGGACGTCCATCTGCTGGAAGCGCCTCCTGCTGATGAGCGGGTACACCTTGCCCTGCCCGCTGCGGTCCAGCAGCCACAGCCCGTTCTCCGTGCCCACCAGCAGGTTCACGCCTGGGTTCAAAGGTCAATGCCGAGTGTTAGCGCAAGGAACCATGACTCACCATGACTCCTCTATACCAGCGGTTCCAAACCTTTTTCCTTCTTGGGCACACCTTCCAAATTTACAGAATATAGTGGCCTAGTAGGCTAGAGGCATTCACTTATCAACCAAATGTAGCTGGGATTTCGCCTGAATGCCTAGACAACGTTTCACCAACTTCACTACAAAAATGTTCACTGAGATATGACCAATCAGAAGCTCTTAAATATAAAGGAACAGAGGACAGATGAAGCATTGAGCGATTGCCTACACAGCACACCCGTGTAAGCCCATATCGCTTCTGTGATCAGGGGACAGACTGAACAGCAGGATGTAAATCCAATCAACTCTAAACTGCATTATAACAAACGGCCACTGTCCACACGACATTTCAGGCCACTGCTATCTCTCCTGCGTGAGTAAAACGGGAAGCCGTCATCACTGCTTGCGTGTGTGTGTCACATGTAATTCTGTCACAGACAGCGCCCCACCCCCCTGTGCTCACCCCACAGGCCGGCACACAGGATCTCGGCGTTGAACTTCTTCTTGTACTTGCGGATCTCGGGAGTGTCGCTCTGGGGCCGGATGTTGGTGGGGTTGACGTTGACCACGGACCCCTTCCTGTGATTCTCCCTCCGGACGGGCTCTGGTTTACAGCCAGCTGAGGGCGCGGAGGAGGAGGGAATGCCGAGAGCGTTAACGTTCTGACATCATATCGCATTCCAACGCGAGGGGAATATTCACCAGAGGTGGAAAGTCCCGGGGTCAGAATACAAAAGTCCCTCCATGTGTTTCTTCCACCCATGAACTCGGCCAGCTGATTTCTCTAATGAGTTATACCTCCTGGCTGAAGAATCGTGCTAATTAGCAAATCCATGTGACTGAAACTATTTTTACTTTCTCAACCTGGATTTTTCACACCTGATATTCAAGAAACTCAGTGGAAGCAGAATACGGGAATAAACACAGAGGCCAGATAGACAAGATGGTTAAAAATCCAAACTATTGGTAACCCACATCAGTATCACGGTACATAAATATGTAGATAAACATGCAAAGCCACATAAAGAAATAAATGAATGGCCAAATAGACAGCCAAATAGATGATAAAGACAGCTTTCTAAACAAAAATCTTAAAAACTGCAAATGGACGCAATTCTTACAGACTGACATGACTCGGATACATGAGACCATAAATCACCAGACATCCTTTAACCCTTTCAAGAGTAGGGAATATATTTTTCAGAATTCAAGGTCAGCGTTCTAGAAATCCACTGCTGCTTTCAGTTACCAGCAGTGATTGTGACATCAGAGTTAGAATGTTCAGTTAAGAACACTCTTATCACATATTTGTGACCTCACAACTTAAAGTGTTGCAGTGTAGGGTGACCAGTTTGGAAGGGGATAAAATTGGGACAACCACATTAAACAGGGATGGAGATTTCGGTGAACACAGTTGCAGACGGGGGTTGGGGTTTGTGATCGCAGACCACGGGGGAACTTTTAAGTCAAAACTTTGGGTACATTCTGTCCAATTATTGTGACACACTGCGTCCCAAAGGTACCTTTGTCAGGACGAATGCTTAAAAATGGGGGCTGTCTTGATTTAATCGGGACGTCTGGCGACCCTACAGCAGGGTACTCACTGGGACTTTGGTCCATTGGGCTTGGAGGAGGAGATATCTGCAGCAGGCGTGGGTCGATGAAGGGCGTGAATGAGGAAGAGGAGGAAGAGGAGCTCTTCTTTCCCGCCTGCCCATTCACCGGTTTCTGCAACGACAGGCATAAATGACCACAAACTTCAGATAAAAAACAATCATAGACTTTTGGCAGCAAAGTCAGTTCCACACTTACAGTAAATATGTATTTTGCACCGAGTTTGATAATGTGCGAGTCATCAGGGCCGATGTCAGTACATTGCGCCCTCTAGTGGAGAACAATGAAGTATGCACTCCCCTGCTTTATTCGACCACATGAATAAAACCATGAAGTTTCTTTTTAAACAAAGTGATTCTAACACTGAAAGTAAAATATATTTGCAAGCACTACTATTTCAAACATCAGCAGAGGACTACGATCTTAGTTTCAGTAAATATATGAGTTTGTCCATGTTATTATTTTATACTGTTCCCAGGAAATGCTCAGTAACTTCTAAAAGGGCATATGGGGCTAGTTCATAAAAACACACACATTTTAAATCAAAAAGATTCCTTTAAGAAAATCCCTTGCTGAGTCTCCATAGTACTCTATGAACAAAAATTGTACTGCAGTATTTCATTTTGGAACAGGGAACCCTAACATTAAAAACTGCTGTTCTTCCACACAGTGGACTGATGGGGGAGCTGTGTGCTTCAGAACTCACGTCCAGGTCAGGGGTGCGGCCGGGAGGGGTCTGGGGGTACAGGGCGTCCCGGGGGAGCCATCCGTGGGTCTCGAAGGGGGGGCTCTTCTGTAGGAGATCAGGGAGAAGGTAATTCTGACTGGATTCTGACCCGGGGGGCCTGGGCTGGCGGCCGGTCTTAAAGCCCGCCACACACTGCGTGGACGAGAAGAACAGAGAGTGCAGGCTGAGCCGCCGCGGGACAGGACGGGACGGGACGCGCGCGCTCTACCCCGTTCACCCGGAGCGCCTCCGCCCTACTGGGACACTTCCGTAAGGGCCGCGGCGCTGCGGCGGGTCTCGCCGTAGCTTTTTCGTGTTTTTCAGCGACGGAGCGCGGCAGCCGGCAGCCGGTCGGGCACCCTTACGGAAGGGTCGCGCAAAAACCCGCCGAATTCGTTTTGCGGGAGCAACCGTGGGTACAGAAGCGAGAGCTCTCCCGGGCTCTGGCCTGAGTCTGAACGGCTCCGCAGCACATTTACATGCGCAGGTGGCGCCCTCTAGTGTCCGTATTGCGCAGGGATGACTCAGAACGGCTGCAGGCTGTGGCGGTGTTGCAGGGGGCGCGCGGTTCGTTAATGGAGGTACACCCCCCCCCGGGGCAGGCGGGCGGGGCCACCCTTACCTGCTGCTGGTTCAGACTGCAGTGGGGCTGGAGGACGATTCCATCGGGGGCCGTTTTGAAGAACTTCCCCCCCTTCCTGTTATCCACAGGCCTGGAGGACAGAGACAGAGGGCAGGGTCAGGAGACAGGAAGATCAGTCCCTAACTGCTCATCACGAGACCTTCCACCTCAGTTCCTCCGTGTTTCTGTTTGGAGAACAACTGCAAGTTCATGGGTGCACAGTGAAATGTCCAGTATTGCATCAACTCTAACAGAGTACATAATGAGTCCAATAGGGACCATATGATATGTACTCCGCAAGGGCTGATTCAACACTGATTATTTTACTGTGTGTATGTTTTTAAACTGCCCACAGACACAGTCAGGACATTTAGATTTTCCTTTGGTTCCCTTTACAAGTCAGTTCCAAATGTTAAGTTACGAGGAAAGGCCAGCCATTCAGTGGATCAATGTCAGACGGTAGTCCGGATTCATTATTATCAGCAATCGTTTTCGCACAGGCACGATATGCAGAGAGGAAAAACCAGCACACATGCAGATTCCTATTGGAATATTAATCTGTTCGCTGAAAAAAGTTCGCTGAATAGCGATCGTTTAATTCATCCGACGTTACATTTTTATGTAAAATGTCAAGTAAGTACTCGATAACAAATCCCAGGGATTCTGCCGCAGCATTTCTCCGCGGTTCATCTGTACTCGGCCAGTTAAGGCCCGGCGTAGCTTCAAAAGCCAGCGCTGACAGGAGGACTGATGGATTCTGGGATAAACGGCGGCCTCAGCAGAATCGGCGAAGGGGAACGGCGGAGGGCTCCGGTGGGACGGGGCGGGGCGGGGCGGGGCGGGGGCGAAACTCACCGGTTCCTCTCCTCCTCGTCGCTGCTCCCCGGCTCGTCGCTGGAGGAGGAGTACTCCGTGGCCTTCACAAACGGGCTCGGGTTCGACTTGGGCCCGGGGGAGAGGCCAAAGCCCTGGGGAGGGACGAAGGCTTGGAGTGAACCGAAGTCGCCGCGTCACGTGCACGACACCAAAGGGCCTGGCCGGGCGGCACCGAGGTTATACGCTTTGCTACCGTGGTAACCAACCCTGTTCCTTCCCTGGACGTCTACCATCTACCAAAAATGTCCAGCTGTTGGATGAGGTGCGCTTTGTTAGGGTTAGAGTGAAAACCCTACAGGACGGTAGATCTCCAGGAACAGTGTTGGGTTACCACTGCTTTACTCGGTGTATTGTTAAAAAATTACAACAACAAAAAAATCTCTGCATTACTATGATGGATTAATGGTAAATGACCCCTGTGGCTTTAAATGGGTCAGATCAGGCCTGGAATTGACGTTCTGGGGGGGGCAATCAGCAGACACAACTTCCTTTATTTTTGGGGAAATGCATGCACCTGATCCCGACGAAAAGTCCCATTCACAACAAATCACATTACCCAGCATTTACAGCTCAGCTGGAGTTCCTCCCAAAAATTCAATATCACATCTTTACCAAAACAAATCAAACAAAAATTGAGCCATTGCTTACTTAAAAGATTTTTACAAAGCTTTTCACAAACACTTCATCACCTACTCAAATAACGCGTACACAACGCCCGTGCTGACAAATGGCCATGCAAAACATTGGGACAAAAGTACAGATAAGAAAGTGCGCATGACTGCTCCAGCAAACTTTAAAAAAATAAGTTATTTATTATTACAGTGAACTGCCAAACATCTTTCATGCAAAGCATTTCAGAAATGTCTGCCATTAAAACAAGCCTCTTGAGCTTATCAGCAAATTTCTGTGCCTCAAGATGGCTGCTTGTGTGCGGTGCGGGCCCAACTCAAACCAAACACCCTTCCTGATGCGTCACCGATCACAAACAGCTCGAGCTCGCTCACAGGGCTTGCTCTCTGTACAGACCGTGAGATCAGAGGTCGGGAGGAAGTAAGGATTTAAATCTGAGGCGTAAGATGGCGGACGGACGGCGGAACGTACCGGGTGCTGGAGGGGGGACAGCGGGGAGCGCTCCTGCGGCTGTCTGCACGGCTGCTGTCGGCACGGCAACAGGGGACTCTCGATCTTACAGAATCCTGAGGGAGAAGAGAGAGAGAAACAAGAAACTCCATAAGTCCTGCCAATTCTGCTGCCACGTCAGGCCCCCCCCCCCCCCCCCCAAACAGGGACGGAAAGAGGCGCACACACACGCCCCCCCGCCTCTGTCACGGGTCGGTCAGGGAAGGTCCGAAACGCTGCCCCCCCCTCAAAAAACGCATTAGAAAGATACAAAGGCTGAAGGCAATGCTTCACTCCCCGGGACCGTGCCAGGGCCGTTTCCTAAATGACGCGGTCAATAGCTAATCCCGTTCGGGGCCAGGGCTCAGAGGTGTGCGCGTGAGGACACAGCCAGTGTGTTTCTCTGCAGCCGGAGATGCGGTTTTTTAGCACGGCTAATGACTCAGCCCTTAAATCCAATTTGCTCTGTGTCCGTTCCTGACCTTTTTCCGCAGATCCTCTAGAGCTAAAGCTCACTCGAGACATTCCCCGGGACTGAACGAGAGAGAGAGAGAGAGAGAGACAAAAACTGAAAAGGCAAGCGGATGTAAGGATATACACGCCGCGTCCAAAGCCGGCTTTGCTTTTCCGCAACATCGCGCATCGGCTGGTGGTCCTTTAGCTGGGGCTCTCCTCAGACAGGCTAACAGAAGCCTGCTACTCATTCAAAGCCACACAAGCCTGGGAGGGTAGAGGACAGTGTCCTTAAAAAAACAAACTCGCACACCTCTGATGTAAAGAGCAGTGCATGTTCGGTAAAAAACAAAAGCGACGGTTGACAATTTTCTAAACCGCACCGCGTTGCACCCATTAACCGTATCGTATTTCCACACCCATCCGACCACAGGGCTCGGCCTTTAGCGCCCATACGCCTTCGCCCACTCCCACACACCCACAAACACACCGCTCTCAGCCTGCGAAACTCTCGCTCTCAGCCTGCGAAAAACAATCTGCATTTAAGGTACCTGTGCACAGCAGCCCATTATCCCATTTCTAAACAGCCAGTGTGCACAAACACAAAAGCTGTTAATTTGAGCAACTGAACGGTTTAATAAATTGACTTATCACATTTTAACTAATTTGGACAGCATCTGATCACGTACTCGGCATCACCTGATATATGAGCCTAATAAATTCTGACAATAAACAGAACTGATTAGGTTTAACGTTTTTTTTTGTTTTTTGAAAATGAGTGGGAGCATTGTTTTCAAGTGCAAATGCTCTCGTATAAATCATGGTAATTGTGCTGGCATAAAACGGGGTGTCACCACCGAGGTCCTAAAATGAGCTGGAGGAGAGAGAGAGGACAGGAAAGAGGAAAATGACAAAGAGGAGAGTAAGGTGAGGAAGATGGTGAGGAAGGGGAGGGTGGGGGCAGGAAGAAAGAAAACAAAAACAGAGAGAGAGAGAGAGAGAGAGGATGAAAGGTTGAGAGGAAAGGGGAAGGAGACCAGAGAGAGGAAGAGGAGGAGGAAGAGCATGACTCACCAGGCCTGGCTCTGGACAGAACACTAACCTGACTGCGAGCCGCCAGAGGAGCTGCTCAGTGAGGGGAGGGGCTTGCCCAACTTCTCCACCGGGGACGAAGGAAACCCACTGGAGACGAAATCGGGAAAATGAGGAATACTCAACAGCGAGGCGAGCAGGCATGCACATGCTGTCTGTCACCAGTGGCGGCAGTCTGGTGTCGAGAGCAAAGCACTCTGCTTTTGAGTGCTCTCGTTCAGCAGGTAATGAGAGGAAACGGTGGCGTGTGTTGTGCTGCCTACAGTAACAGCTCTTCCACAGCGACAGTCAGCATTAAACGCACATTAAATGTACTGTAACGTGACACCTTCCTGGGGTACAAAACAAAGACGAACCCACCTTGACGCTGTCCTGTGGTGACTCAGCAGTTCTTTACAGTAAAACTTTGACGTCGTACGTTCTGGAACCTTGGAGAGAGAAAAAAAAAAAGAGATTTTCAGAAGTTGAGGAGATGCTAGGCATCTGCTCCTTTGCAAGAAAAAAAAAACTTTTCAAAGAAAATTGCTTCTCAAAACACCTCTCACTTAAGATGCAGGTGCTGTGGAATGATTGCAAGCTAACTTCAGAGTGATTTATTCTTCAAAACAAATGTGCCCAAAGTTCATTTAAAAAAAAAAAGAAAAAAAAAATCTTTCCTTATTAATGTGCAGTTTAGGCCAGTGTTTAAATGAGCACAATGAGCAGAAGATTATTTGCTTAAGAAGATGCAAAGAAGGGGTGGGCGAGGCCTTTCTCTCAGAACAAAAGTAAGCGGAGGTGTGAAAATGTAGTAAGCCTATTTGTGAAATCTCCTAATGAGTGATTCCACACGGTGGAACGGTTTCTGTGTTCCCCAGAAAAATAAAAGACCGGGCCCTGGTGTTCTTTTTTTTTTGAGATGTGAGAAAGGAACACGTTGACGAAACTGGCCAGCTCGTTTTAAAAGTGTGTGGATCTGAATCACCTTGAGTGATGGGTGGTTCTCTCGCTCCTCAGTTTTGGGTGCCAAGCTTTCGGTTTTAGGTGCCTGTGCTGATGTGTCATCTCTGCCCCAGAGGGAAGGAAGACTCCACCCAACGAAAGAGGAACTGGCTCTTAAAATACCCTCCTCACAACCACCTCTACAGGGCTTACTGGAAACGGTGTTAAAAAAAAGGAGGGGAGGATGTTTTTTGTCACTTCTTCAGTTCAAGCATCTTTTTGATGAGTAGGTTTTTTGCAATAATTTTTTCTTCTTAAAAATTCTAAAGCAGTGTTCTAGAACACTACCGATTTCAAGCGCCAGCAGTGATTGTGACCTCGGCATTAACAGAACGTTCAGTTAAGAGCATTCTGATCACATACCTGAGACCTCACAGCAGCTTGAAGGATTAAGTTCTATGGGGGAACTGAGCAGCCAGTTAAAACAAATCTAGGCCACATGTGCCTTTTAAAAAAAACAACTGGCCCTTCCTTGAGGAGGTGGGGGGCTTGTATTGTTTTCATACAGACGGATGTTTCTCTTTGGAGACCATCCCTCGCGAGTGGCATTAAAAAACACATGGGGCCCGACACAATGCCGACCGTGGCGTCACATGAGCCCCGAGGGCATTTCCCAATATCTAGTTGTGCAGGAGTCCACTTCCCTGGGTGGCGTGGTGAGAAACGGCACACACCCTCAGAATTAAGGAAATGCATGCCCGTACCGTGCTACCCTCACCAAAACAACAACAACACATGCACACATATGCGCTGCACACACACTTCAGTATGCATGCAAAGTGCTCACACAAGCGCACACATACACACACCGCAGACCCAAGGTGTGAACCCGTATGCACGCACGCACACACACACACACACACACACACACAAACACGCACACCAGAAATGATGCTCACTTCCTGCATTTCTAGTCTTGCAGCGCTAGAATCATGCCCAGTGACATCGCAGCATGGGGACTTGGTGAATGACCCAGAAAGTGTGGGAGTTAGAGGCAGCTGCTGGCGGGGAAACAAGTACTGTGCAGCCCGGGTTTGTGAAAACATGGGACAGTAACAAATACACATTCACTGTGTTATACACCAAAGCATTTCATGACCGTTACACTGCAAATTAAACACTGGGCTTAATGATCTATTTACATCACTACAATAATCATGTGTTTATTATTCTTTTAACAGACCGCGGCCTAAATGCAGCTCCACGGGCACCGATTGCACTTCACTGCAAACTGAACATCAAATGAACTGGCAAGATTTTCTGGGTCTGTGACGTCCATCATTATGACTGTACTCTGAGCACAGCTAAGGCCTACAGCAAAGGGGCTCATGGCATCGCTGAGTCAAACCGCCATGTTCCTCCATCCTAAATTTCCTCTGTCCTGAAGTTCCCTCCTTTAGTTATCACTGAAATTTAGGCAACTCTGTACGCATCGACAATAAAATAATCGCAATGTACAACTTTAACTCAAGAACAGAGTACGAAAGCACACACGGCCGCCAGCTGCTTGTGAGACTTCCTCGCATTGACTCTGCGCTACCTTGGGGGGGCGCTCCTCCGGGCTGGGGAAGAAGACGTCGTCCAGGGTGGGGGACACGGGAGAGGTGGCCATGTCCGACAGGGAGCTGCTGTGGTGGGACTCCCTACTGGACCGAAGGTTGGCGTTCTGAAACAGAGCAAACACACACACAGAAGATGTGTGAGCACACAGCAAAACACATGCGCCTGCACACACTCACGGACACATGAATGCATCCACACACACACACACACACACATACACACACACATATACACATATACACGCACACAGAGACACGCACGCACACACATAAACACAGACACAGACCCAGACATGCATACATACACACACACACACAAACACACGCATGAACACGTACATAAACACAGACACACAGACACACACACACAAACACACGTACGAACACATACACACACACACACACACACATTTCCATTTACCATTCTACAGTTATACCATGGCTCAGTTTAAAACATATTCAGCACTGTGGACACAGGGTGACACCTTGATTAAATGATTTTATTCTCTTCCCATCCATTACTTTACTTATTCAGGCCTTTTCTGAATTTCAACAGTATGACAAAAACAGAAGAAGAAGAAGGAGGAGGAGGGGAAGAAGGAAGAGGGGAGAAGTTAAAAAATAGAAGAATAGAAGAGGATGGAAAAGAGGAAGGCGAAATGAGTCTCTAGGGTGAGAAGATAGACAGATTGGGAGGGACCAGATTTTTATAATGGGCTGACTAATGCCCTTCACAAGGCCAAAGTGTGGGGCACATGCTTGACGAGAGGGCACGAGTCTCCGGAAAGTTCTGTAGTTCTCAGGGAAGCTGCTGCCGCTGGCACTGATAACCATGTGACTAAGCAATAATACGGCAAAAGAGTTTGTGTAACAACAGGAACCTGGTGACCCCACTGATGTGCCTACTGATACCCCATTTTATCACAGGAGGCAGGACTGCAAAAAAGAGCTCAAACACACTTCTGTGTGTTTCGTATCTCGCAGCCTAACTCAACCATGTCCTCCAGTGCACTGCATTAAGCCTGACTTTAATTAAGCACTGAGTCAGCGACGCAGAATGAAGAAGGTGCACAAAGTTTGATAATGCCCTCTTTATCACAGACATTCAGCTCCTCCAAACACAGATTACACATTAATCATTTAGCGATCACAAAACCCTCTAATACCAAACAAGGTGGGTGAGGTCAGAATATACAGAAACTAAGCTCAATTTAAATACTGAAAGACAAGATTATTTTGTTGCTAACACATTATTTATAGTTTGTCATTTTCCCCCATTAAAAGGTTATAAAGCTTCAAATGCCGGATTGAATTTGGAGAGGAGTGCTGAGGTGATGCAGGAACATGTAACACAACATGACATGGCATCATGACGGGAATAGTTCAATAAGCAAAAAAATGCTCGCCATTTTCCTACCACTAAGGATACCTACTACTCACCATTTACCTAAAAACTAGATGGCATCTAGCACCGTATCAAGCCTGGTCATGAAAACCCTCACAGTTTCTGCCTCTACTACACGAACTGACAAGCTATTGCCCACAGTCCCTACTCTCTGAGTGAAGAAATGTTCTCTAATGTCTGTGCAGAATTTACTTTGTGCTAATTTCCAGTGTATGGCCCCTTTATACACTGGTGGAACAGGTGGTGGAACTGAAATGAAAAGGACACTTGTGACGGTGGGGGCTTGTTTACCTGGTGCACCGCGGCCCTCTGCAGGGCGGGTGTGCAGGGGCTGGAGTTGCTCCCGGAGCCCAGCCTGGACTGGACGTGCAGAGGGAGCCCGGCAGCCAGGCGGTTCAGGTTGGACAGATAGCCATCGGCCATTTTCCCCCTGTCATCCATCTGAGTGACAGGGACAGCGGCAGAGAGTTCAGCACCGTGCTCATCCACCCAACGGGCTGACAACTTCCCAGATTCATAGAACTGAAACGGGAACACACAGTGTGTGTGTGTGTGTGTGTGTGTGTGTGTGTGTTTGTGTGAGAGAGTATGTGTGCACGTGTGTGTGTGCGTGTGTGTGTCTGTTTCCACTGTTCAAAAATGAGAGTGAGAACGCTGGACTCCACCGTTCTCAATTTAATTGCGCCACAAAGGCTTACGTATTACCAGAAAAGAGTGAACAATGTCGTGTTAACAGTGACCAGCCTTCAACGTATGTCTGCTACTCCAGTGTGACCAAATACCGCCATTTTCCTTTCAGCCGCCGATCCGGCAACTTGTTTTGGTCAGGCCTACACCACCTACGCGATGCCAGTAAATAAATGAGCAAGCCGGCTCTCTCCCGCTGACATCTGTGGATTTGCTGACTAGCCTACGGTGGGGGAAGAAATCCTGATGCTTCCGCTGTTGATCTTGCTGTCTCGGAAAGGCCACGATAAAAACATCAGGGTAAATGATGCAGTTTATCCTGAAAATGGGTCCAGTGGACAGTGCGATGGGGGGAGGGAGGGTGGGGGGGGGACTGTTTCCTCGTGTAAAGTACTTGCCAGAATGACCCTGTTCGAGGGCCAAACAGCGCCTCAGACAGCAAGGGCAGAGCCTCGTTGCCCTTGGCTACGCTATCAACCGACTAGCCTGCGGCGGCGCGAAGCTATTAGCCTCGTCCTGGCAGGTCCTATCAGCTGCGTCTAAGCTTGCCAGGGTTCCTTCATTGTACCGCTCGCTACATTAGCTTCTCTCCCAGTAACACACCAGGTACCCGCGGGCTATTATTAGCCAGAGATATGCATCTCCCTCAAGTGTCCCTAGTTCTACCCTGCAGTACTTTGTGGAGTATAGAGTTTAAAATAGTGACTGGTTTTGTAGAGAGCTGCATACACCCTTCAGCTGCTGCACAGTAAAATGCCCAACAATATTTCAGCTCTAACAGAGTTTATATCAGTCCACTCTGGCCATGGTGGACTCATATAAACTCTGTAAGACTGAGCAGTTTACTGTGAGCACTGCTTTCAAGGCCTTAGTGGCAGTGGAGTAACTTTAGGCGCACAGTGATTCCAAATTGGGGGGGAAAATAGAAATGCTAAGTCACATTCTGGCGATGGTACTTCAACACCGCTGACCTAATTTCGAGTTATGACGGGAACAGGCTATGCCTACTTCCTCTCGACTCTCTCTCTTGGGCTTGCTTTACACCTAGCATTGGGCAACACAGCGGGTCAGCAGCTTCACTTGACCTACAACCGAGGCGGGTCAGTGGTAACAAGGCAACAGACACGACAGCAAGAGGAGGAACAGAAGGTGTAAATGGCAGCAGGAGGGGGACGAGGAGGGGGGGAGGGGCAGGGGGGCAGGGGGGTGGTGAAGCAGCTGGGAGCAGGGGGGCAGGGGGGGCGGGGGGGCGGGGGGGCAGGGAGGCGGCTGGGGGTTTTTACCGCTTTGCGCTGGCTATTTGCCGGGCAGCTAGGCGCGGCGCTAGTGGCCTTCTGGGGCTCCCGCTGCTTGTGCCTGTGGTCGTGCTGAAGCGAGAGCAGCTGGGCCTGATCTTTGGGCAGCGTGCGGTGGAACTTTCTGCCCTGCTGCTGCTGCTGCTGCTGCTGCTGCTGCTGCGACTGCAACGGCGGCTGCTGCTGAGGAAGAGGAGCGGGCTTGCCCCTTCGCTACGCAACGACACACAAACATGGGAGGCTAAGCAATAACACACAAACGCACAAACACAGGAGGCTACACAATGACACACAAACACGGGAGGCTAGGCAGTATCACGCAAACACACAGACACAGCAGGCTAAGCAATAACACACAAACACAAGAGGCTACACAATGATACACAAACACGGGAGGCTCACAACCTCACACAAACACACACAATGCTCACCATGACACATGCATAGCAAGCTCACACAATCACACACACACAGAGACACACACAGCAGGCTCACACACAGACACAGACACACGCAGAAGGCTCATACACACACACACACACACACACACACATACACAGCAGGCTCACACACACACACACACAGCAGGCTCACACACAGACACACGCAGCAGGCTCATACACACACACACACGCACACACACACAGCAGGCTCACACACAGACACACACACATGCAGCAGGCTCACACACACACACACACACACACACGCACACACACAGACAGCAGGCTCACACACACACACACACACACACACAGCAGGCTCACACACAGACAGACGCACACATGCACACACACACAGCAGGCTCACACACAGACACACGCAGCAGGCTCATACACACACACACACATACGCACACACACAGCAGGCTCACACACAGACACACGCACACATGCACACACACACAGCAGGCTCACACACAGACACACACACACACATGCACACACACACAGCAGGCTCACACACAGACACACGCAGCAGGCTCATACACACACACACACACACACGCACACACACAGAGAGCAGGCTCATACACACACACACACACACACACACAGGACGTGCTCATCCTCGGGCGTCTCCCACATGACTCTACCCCTGCAGTAGAGTACAAAGATGGCCGGCCGTGGTTCCCCACCAGCCCTCTAATTTAACGCCACGCCATCTGCGTTAAATTCGGTCCCCAGCAAGCGGGACGGCTTATTTTTGGAGATTGGGAGGAAACTCCCACACTTTGAGATCTGCACGCATGTAAAAGCACGCCCCTCCCACCTCACCCCCCCACAAACACACACAGCACACGGCCAGCAGGTCAACACACAGAGGAAGGTAACACAACATCTGCAAGCTTGCTCATAGCAGCAAATCCCTGCAGAAGTCTACATACACCTCACACCACTCACTGGTGTCCACTGTGCAAATCACGTCTAAGGTCTTCACTGACAGAGAAGAGAGGAAACTTCAGTGATAGTTCAATGACTATAATCATCAGGAGATTAAGATGTTTCCCCTTATATTCATAAGAGCGTAAGACAATATTTATTTTACGGGTTTACAGACAGCGGCCTCCAAAATGATTGGCATCCTTGGCAAAAAAGGCTGCACAAAATAAACAATCAGGAAATTAGCTATATTTTATGCTCAAATAAACAGGAAAATGATATAATGTTATACAAATACAACTGCTCAGAGAACAAGTCATAATTTCCTAAAAAAAGACCCTCCATATTTTAATCTCATAAAACAGCATAGAAGCTTTATTCTTGCAAAGGAACAGTGCACAAAATATTGAAAACAGGGGTGGCAATAATTTTGACGTCTATCTTTTTCGAAAGTAAAATTATTACTTGTTAAAAAAGCCCTTTTCTTTGAGCAATTGTATTAACCTACAAGAACATATTTTTCACATTTTTTAAAGAATGCAATATGGCTCATTGCCTGTGTTTATTTCAACTGACCTTTTTTTTGTTGTTAGCTCATCAATCTTTATCAAGGGTGTGACTAATTGTGGAGGGCACTGCATATATACACGCATAATACAATTGGTCATTTACCTTCTCTTTAACCTACACTAACTGCCACCATGAGAACATTTGTCTGCAAGCAAAGAAAAAAAACCAACTCTATTTTAAGGACTTGCAGAAAGCCCAGGGATTCCATCAGGGGGACGAGCGCTAATGTTTACAATGAGGAGATTGTGCGGGGAGATGCATAAGTAATCCATCACATTCTTGTCTGGCGGGAATAGCGGTGGTCTTCCCGGACGAATGTGGAAACAGCACACCGAATAAAAGTGACAAACAACAGAACTCGATCTCGCCGCGGTTAAGGCCGCTATTCATTTGCTGTAGTCCCATAAAACAGCCTTTATTACCTTTCGAGTGCATTTCTTTACACCGATCCAAATTAATGTGGGGGGATCAGGGCCGCGAAACAACGGCGAAATAAATTGCGATTCTGCATTAATCCAGGTTTACGATGGTACAATTAACATAAATACACCAGTTTAGCATCCTTCAAATTCAATACACTTCCAACTTCCAGTGTTACAGAATGGCTGTTCTGTATTCATGAAATTGTAAACGACAGACCAAAAAGACAATGCTACAGAAAGCTGTACTCTAGGCCTTGTGCAGTAACGCATTCCTCCTCTTCCTCTTGCGCCAGTGTTTGTTGTGTCTCTGTTCCTCTTCTTCAACTCCACTAGCCTCCCTCTCTCGCCTATTCTCAACTTCACCTCACCTCACGGTATCACGAGTAACTAGGGCGTTACTGAGCACAACCTCCTCCTTACCCTCATCTACACTCTCTCAACCAACAGCAGTCAAAAGCTCTCTCAGGTAACACCTCAGGTAACATTGCAGCTGAAGTCCAAAGACCACAATTCTGGTCTGTTCTGAGAACACTGCTCCCTCGCGTGCTATAGCAGATAGCTAATAAATGACCAAGCTGTGCTGTGCAAGCAACGCGATTCACATGAAAGAAACATGTATTCATTGAATTCAGGCCCATATGGCACGCGCTGTTTTTGCCAACTCCAGACATCGGTAGGTATAATTTGGTGTGAAAAAAGCAAAAAAAAAAGCAGCACGTCAGTTTTTTTTTTTCTTACCTGGTCTGTCAATGGACCAGCCGGTCTCCCTCCAACATCAGTCTTATGTTTGCCTGAGTCTTCCAGCTACATTAAACAACAACAACAAAGAAAAGAAGAAAACCTTTTTTTACAACACCGAGAAATAAAGGCTCCTATGAAATACAGCGACCGAATTCCCGTGAAAAATGTAAAATATTCAGCATCTGCTGGCTTGTGTAAGACTCTCAGCCCTCACCTCTTAAAATATTTAACCGTAAGAATCAGACCATCACTTCTGATGGCATCACAAAGTAAACGAACTGTGTTTGCATGACTTTGCTTTGTGACTTTGGTCATTTGACGCAGAAAAACAACATGGGTAAGACGGGTAAACCCTTCTCGGCAGGCCCCAGACAAACCAGGTTTGGGGATGGTATGCCTACAGTACGACAGACTCTTTCCCTGTTTTGGGCCAAGGGTAAAAAATGAATTTTGTACAGCTGACAGTTGAGAGCTACACAGGAACGGATGCCCACTGACCATCTGTAATTAATTAGTAGGCGGGCGGCTCTCCAGGTTTCTGTCAAATCTCATTAGTGCTGTTGCGTGGCCCTTGTGAAATGAAACATGAACGTAAAAATCAAGGTTCATGTATGGAAGCACAGAACATATTCAGTGCGTTCCTCCTCCTCCCGCATGCTGAAGGGACTCAGGCACACCCTGTCGTTCCCCTCACAGGACTGAACAAACCACAAGCCACACAAGGGAACTCAGCAGTTAGAGTCTGCTGACCTGGAGGACATCACACGAGAGGCAGCTTTGCTGAAAGCTCTGGCTAAAACCAGCCTAGTCTAGCTGATTTAAGCTGTTTTTTTTAAACTTTTAGCTGGTCAACCAGCTGTCCACCAGCCAACCAGCAGTCAGTTAGTCCACCGGTTTGATCACCAGCTTATTCTACCAGCTTAACCAGCATTGACCAGCTTTGCCGAGCTAGAGACCAGATTTGATCAGCCACAAGCCAGCTATGACCAGCCAGAAGTTTCAAAAACACAGCTTAAATCATCTTATTTTTCTTTAATTTTCATTAGGGATGTTCTCTGTCAGGCAGGTCCTATGTCAGCATGAATACAAGCCCCCTGACAGAGAGACAAAAAATCAACAAACCAGATTGTGGGACACCACAGCACAATGCAGTACGTGCTTACACTAACCCTAACCCTGACCCTTACCGTGAACCACAAGAACAAGAAGCAGAAGATGTCATTTCTTGTTTACTGACGGAGGACCTGCCTCTCGTGTGATGTTCTGTTCTCCGGGTTGTGAAGACGTGCATACTTAACGCACTCATCGGGATTACCGCACCTTTTCAGAAGTAAAACACGTGGACTTTTCAAGCACTTCTCAAGCACTTTTCAAGGACCGTTACAAAGAAGTTTCATGCGTTCTGCGGCTGCTGAATTGTCGAAACGTTGAAGTAATTTCAACAGGTTGCCATCTTGTGATAAGGACACCAATGACAGCGACCAAATCCAAGCACTTTCAGACACTTTATTACAAATTCAATCGCTCTGGCAACCTTGAAAACTCCATTTCTAAATTCAAGCATTTTTATGGATTTTTTTCCTTACAGTGGAAACCCTGAAACATGATCTCATTATTCATTCTAAATTGCTGAGGCGTATTCAAAATATTTCAATTAAAACTCTTCACTGTATACATGGCATTTACTTAAGGAAAAACTGAAACTATCGCAAACTTTTTAGTAAGACAGGCACTGTAATTCTCACCGTAGGCACTGTATACCATACAAAAAGGCCGACAGCAGGCTTTTTCATATTTTCTAATGCTAATATCCTTTAATCAACGGTTTTGATAGTTCGATGGATGTATTGAACCAAGCTCCACTGTGAAAAATAAGGGCTAAGCCAGAATCGCTGTGTCAACGTTCTGAAAGTATTTTTGCAGCAGTTGTATAAAATCTTAACCACAACTTGAATTAATAATGCATTGCCCTTGTCATAAGTCATTTTTCAGAATGGGTAAGAATGGCCAAACAAAAAAAAAAAATTGATGAAAAAAGTGTTTCAAGACCACAACAGCACTATATAGAAAAAGGTAAAGAAAATACACCTTTTAAATATTAATGTGCCGAGTTACAACTGGAGATTTAAAATGAAAAATTATATTTAAAAAAAGAGCAAATAGCTTTAAATCGACCTCTCTCAGGATGCGATTCTGAGCTCTGACCCGGGAACTTCCTGTTCGCAAGCCATTTCCCACGGATTTTGTGGGACTGGAACATTTCACTGCAACTCAAACTTGCCTACAATTCACAGCCAAGAGGGGACAGAAGAAAACCCAGAAAAGCGGGCCAGAGTCTCGACCTGATTGGCTCCGACAGGTCACGTGACTCGCGTGACTGGGCCAGCCATGACGCTAGCGAAGAGCGGCGAGCGCTCGCTCCTGACCCACATTTATTCACCAGCTGTTCCCCCCGATGAGGAAGTGAATCAGCCGTGGCCTTTCGCTACCTGTTTCCTGTCGCTTCTCCTCTGTCCGTCGGTGAGCTTGCGCCGCTCCTCCAGCAGGCTCCGCCCCTCGGGCTCCGGCTCCTCCCTCCAGAGCATCTCCTGCAGCTCGGGCCACTGGAAGCCGGCCTCCTGCTGCTGCCTCCTCTGCTGCTGGGGGGGAGGGGGAGGGGGGGGAACAGAGCACAGAGGGCATCATGCCACGCCACGCCAAGCCACGTCACACTCCCGCACGCCAGCGCCCGCACGCCTGCGCCCGCACGCCGCGGCGTCGTGTCCCGCCTCCATTTCCGCTGTGAACAGCGACGCGGGACTTACCGTCGCGTTATGTGCCGCGAACTGGTGTGAGGCGGTTGATAAAACAAAGACCAGACATATGTGGACGCGATGACGCATTCTGTTGGACAGACGCGGGGAGTTTCCAGGAGCAACACTTAGGCCTCAGAGAGCAGAAAGAGTCTCTAAATAGCATAGCGTGTGACCAAAGCGTTCCTTTAACAAAAGTTGTCAGACAGCGCGTCTTTCTAACAGAAATAATCAGATGAGTGCGTATAAGGAACAGCATTTCTGAATTCTCAAAACAGAAAAACCCAAACACTAGTAGCATGTGTTTCTAACAACAATAGCCATGTAAGCAGCGCATTGTACATCTGACAGGAATAGTGGGTTGTGCCTCTCCAGAAAGGAATAGTCTTGCAGCGAAGAGTGCCTCTTTAACATGAACAGTTAGATAAGCAATGTATGTGTTTCTAACAGGAAATGCCAGGTATCAAAGTATGTGCATCTCAACGGTAACAATCAGTTACCAGGACAATGTCTCTGGAAGTCAGGTCAGCAAAGTCTACCAAGCAGCCGGAGTGTGTGTCTGATAGGGATTAGTCGGGTGAGGAGGACAGCGAGTGGGGAGGAGGAGAGCGAGTGGAGGGGAGGAGAGCGAGTGGGGAGGAGGAGGACAGTGAGTGGGGAGGAGGAGGGCGAGTGGGGAGGAGGAGGACAGTGAGTGGGGAGGAGGAGGGCGAGTGGGGAGGAGGAGGACAGTGAGTGGGGAGGAGGAGGGCGAGTGGGGAGGAGGAGTGCGAGTGGGGAGGAGGAGAGAGAGTGGGGAGGAGGAGGACAGTGAGTGGGGAGGAGGAGGGCGAGTTGGAGAGGAGGAGGGCGAGTTGGAGAGGAGGAGGGCGAGTGGAGGGGAGGAGGGTGAGTTGGAGAGGAGGAGGGCGAGTTGGAGAGGAGGAGGGCGAGTGGAGGGGAGGAGAGCGAGTGGAGGGGAGGAGGGTGAGTTGGAGAGGAGGAGGGCGAGTGGGGAGGAGGAGGGCGAGTTGGGGAGGAGGAGGGCGAGTTAGAGAGGAGGAGGGTGAGTTGGAGAGGAGGAGGGCGAGTGGGGAGGAGGACAGCGAGTGGGGAGGAGGAGGGCGAGTTAGAGAGGAGGAGGGCGAGTTGGGGAGGAGGAGGGCGAGTTAGAGAGGAGGAGGGTGAGTTGGAGAGGAGGAGAGCGAGTGGGGAGGAGGAGAGCGAGTGGGGAGAAGGAGGGCGAGTTGGAGAGGAGGAGGGCGAGTTGGGGAGGAGGAGGGCGAGTTAGAGAGGAGGAGGGTGAGTTGGAGAGGAGGAGAGCGAGTGGGGAGGAGGAGAGCGAGTGGGGAGAAGGAGGGCGAGTTGGAGAGGAGGAGGGCGAGTTGGGGAGGAGGAGGGCGAGTTGGAGAGGAGGAGAGCGAGTTGGAGAGGAGGAGAGCGAGTGGGGAGGAGGAGAGTGAGTTGGGGAGGAGGAGGGCGAGTGGAGGGGAGGAGGGCAAGTTGGGGAGGAGGAGAGCGAGTGGGGAGGAGGAGAGTGAGTTGGGGAGAAGGAGGGCGAGTTGGAGAGGAGGAGGGCGAGTTGGGGAGGAGGAGGGCGAGTTGGAGAGGAGGAGAGCGAGTTGGAGAGGAGGAGAGCGAGTGGGGAGGAGGAGAGTGAGTTGGGGAGGAGGAGGGCGAGTGGAGGGGAGGAGGGCGAGTGGAGGGGAGGAGGGCAAGTTGGGGAGGAGGAGGGCGAGTGGAGGGGAGGAGAGCGAGTTGGAGAGGAGGAGGGCAAGTTGGAGAGGAGGAGGGCAAGTTGGAGAGGAGGAGGGTGAGTGGTGAGGAGGAGGGCGAGTGGGGAGGAGGAGGGCGAGTTGGAGAGGAGGAGGGCGAGTTAGAGAGGAGGAGGGCGAGTTGGAGAGGAGGAGAGCGAGTGGGGAGGAGGAGGGCAAGTTGGAGAGAAGGAGGGCGAGTGGAGGGGAGGAGGGCAAGTTGGGGAGGAGCAGGGCGAGTTGGAGAGGAGGAGGGCGAGTGGGGAGGAGGAGGGCGAGTTGGAGAGGAGGAGGGCGAGTGGAGAGGAGGAGGGCGGGCGTCTCTTACATCCTCCAGTCTCCGGCGCTCCTCCATCTGCTGCTCGATCCTCTTCTGCCGCTCGGCCTGCAGCAGCTTCTTGTAGCGCTCCTGGTCGCGGAGCTGCTGCTGCAGCACCTGCTGCTGGCGCTGCGCCTCCGAGCGGCTCTTATTCTCCTGCTGCAGCCGCAGGAACTCCCGCCGAAGGGTGGACTCGCCCGGCAGGTTCACGATGGAGCTGCGGGGTAAATGGTAAACGGTAAACGGACTGCATTTATATAGCGCTTTTATCCAAAGCGCTTTGCAATTGATGGCTCTCATTCGCCAGAGCAGTTAGGGGTTAGGTGTCTTGCTCAGGGACACTTCGACACTCCCAGGGCGGGGATCGAACCGGCAACCCTCCGACTGCCAGACAATCGCTATTGCCTCCTGAGCTATGTCGCCCCACACACACGCACGCAACACACACACACACACACACACGCAACACACACGGGCACGCACACATGCACGCACACGCATACACCCACACACACACACGCACGCATGCACACACACACGCACCCACACGCACGCACACACGCACACACAGATAATGCAGTTAACCAACCAATCAGGGTAAGAATTGGAAAATGATCATTGAACAGAAGAAGCTGACCTGATGATATTCAGTATTAAGAGTGACATACCTGGGCTCTCCTTCTTCCTCGTTCATCTCCTCCTCATCATCCTCACTGCCACTGTACTCATACTCTGTCTCTTCTGTTCAAAAGAAAATAAGTTTATTAAAGGACAGTTTTTAAAAAAGTACAATCAGGGCTTGATTTACTAAGACCTTTATCACGAGCAAAACCTTTTAACACACAAAACCAATAACACGACCAATGATTGATTTGTTTGGCACCAGCCAGTGGCTGTGATATTAGTTTTACATGTGCCAAAAAAGTTTTGCGTGTGCTAAAGGTCTTAGAAAATCAGGCCCTCAATCATGAAGAAAACAAAAGCTCTCTCTCAGACAGAGGAAGAAAAAAAACTGCTCCAAAAGGCCCCGCAACAGAAACAAGTGCCTCGCCACAAGCTCATGACTGCCTGTATAATTAGAATCAAGGACAGGGGAAGAGGTTGAGATAGGACTGCATACACACGACGTTACCACTGCCTCTCTCCACTTCCAACAGTCCCTGTCAATTTTTCTCCGATGGCTGATTATTAACAGAGGCCTCTCTATTATTGCTTCTTCTGTCCAATCTACTCTCATTAATTTGCTGCAAAGCAAGTGATAAAAGCGTCATTGTGAAAGACAGCCTAAACACTCTCCCTTGCTCGCTGTACCAAATCCTTTGTCTGTATCAAGAAGACGAAATCATTTCTGAGGTTTGTAAGAGATGACTTAATGCTATTTCAGGGAGGGGTGCATCGGTTTTGGCTCCAGAAATGTTCCATCGGATGAGTGATGATACTTTTAGGAAATAGAAAGAGAAAGACAGAGAGAGATGGAGGTCGGGGTGGAGGGGGGACTGAACACAAAAAAAATCGGCATCTGTTTTTAATTCACAGCCAAAATCTCATAGGTTATGAAAACAGGGGAAGTAACCTTGTGTGTTTTTGCGGCTGCCGTTTCAGTGTCTAGCTACAGGGTTCGTTTTAGCGTTCACCTACGCCACCGTCCCGACTGACAGGCGGGGGATAGCGAACGCGAGGGTCAAGAGACTCGAATCACAGCAAACCCACAGAGCACAGAAGCAGCGCTGAACGATGTCATTACGCGGTCCGAGAGGGAGGAGGAGGACTCGAACCAGCGCAGCCCAGGATGTCATTAAACGCCGATATTTTTTTAACGTTCCTGTTGGATGACTGGTGCACTTAATCCTGCCATTAGGGGCTGTCCGGGCTCAGGGCAGCTCCTATCTAACCAGCTTGGCGCGGAGTCATGGAACAGCCCATCATTACAGGGAAAAACCCAACCCGACACGATACACAAGCCACTGGAAACAGAAGCCACAGGAGGCTTGACCCGCACATCCTTTTGTGCTGAACTCAGTTTTATAGTCCGTTCCTGGAAAACGTAGGAGGCAACAATTACATCCACTGAAACTTCACTTCACTGCTCTCCTGCAGCATTTTTTTATTTCCATGGGAACCATTATTTATTTATTTATTTCGTTTTCCCCTGTTCCTCCCAATTTGCAATGGCAAAATGCACACTACATGGCCAGAAGTATGAGGATACCTGACATCCAAAATCTCATCCAGAATTATGGGCATTGATATGGAGTTGGTCTACAGTACCTTTTGCCGCAATAACACAACCTCCACTCTTCTGAGAAAGCTTTATACTAGATGTTAGAGCATTGCTGCAGGGCTTTTCCATTCAGCCAGAAGAGCAATAGTGAGGTTGGGCACTGATAGGTCGCAATTGATCCCAAATGTTTTAGATGGGGTTGAGGTCAGGGCTCTGTGCAGGACAAGATCCTGCACACCGTTCTTGACAAAACAATTTCTATATGGACCTGGCTGTGTGCCCGGGGACATTGTCATGCTGAAACAGGAAAGGGCGTTCCCCAAAGGATTGGGGAAGACCAGAATCACTCAGAATGTGATTGTATGCTGTAGAGTTTAGATTGGCCTTCACTGGAACTGAAAAACCTAGCCCCAACCATGAAAAACATGTTCTATTCTTGGAGGCATGTGGTGTCAGTCTTATCGCAGCACAGCCCACCAGTCTGGCTTGCACACAGATGAGTAGGCCCATTCATGCACTAGAACGAGACCAGTGCCTTAACCGGATGAGCTATTCAGCAGACCCCTGACTCATTCATTTGTAGGTTTGTCACATTGTAAACGAATGACCCAAGCATTAAATGTGGGTGATCCCTGCCTCTCGTAGTTTTAATGTTAACTATCAACACAAATCGTTATTTCAGTTAGAATGGTCTAGTGAGGAGATCAGATCTCTCTCATCCACAGCCAAGATCTCTTCAGCGTCCAACATAAACCGCAACCTTGAAGGATTACCATGTAAAAAAAAATTTATGTGCTAATACTTTTGTTCTCGCGTTCAATGCTGCATCACAGCTGGTTCCTATATAGTGCCTCCCTTAACAAGTGTGAACCCAATGACATCACCAGTAGAAAGCACAAAGCTCACGCGGCTCCTCTGCTGCTTCAGACACAGGTGAGAAATGGCCTACCTTTGTCCCCCTTTTTCTTCCTGGCTCTGTCCAGGTGGTCCTTGAGCATGATGCGCACCTGCCGCTCGTTGGGCAGGTCTTTGACGAAGGCGTGTCGTAGGAGCGTCTCGGTGGTGGGCCGGTGCAGGTAGTTCTTCATCAAGCAGCTGTCTACGAAGTTCAGGAACTTCTTCGACCTTGAGAGAGGACAATACGACACTCAAAACTAGCTGTTTGCCCACTTACATCAGACCGAATACTGGGTGTCAGCTCAGGTAGTGTGGATTTAACCAACAGGGTAGACATAAAAGTATAAATAATGCAACACTAGAAGGTGGGTTGATGGGTAAATAATGTCTGTGAATGAGCTCAGTAAAGCATAGTAAAGTTGTGCATTTTTATCTGTTGTTCAGGACTTGTGCGCATACTTTACATACTAAATGACAAAGCCAAACCGAGCCCGAGCATGTTTGCAAAAAATTAGGCCGCCAAGTTCGAGTTCATGAGAACGGCATTCCGCAAACCCCTACAGTGTCTGCTCACAGTACACTTGAAATGAATAATTGTCTCTCTTGGCAACCGCTCGAAACCTCAACAAATAAAAACTAAGACTAAACAGAAACAAAAATATTCCAGGATTCCGGAATGTGTCACATGACGGGTTTCGGAGCGC
>CM077286.1:71005478-71042978 GCA_039654925.1 Anguilla pacifica | reverse complement strand
GGATGTTAAAATAAAACAGCGAAGAACATAAAAACAGTTTGAAGAGAAAAAAATATTAGAAAACCTGATGCTTAAAGTCAATGGTTCCTCTGTGTTGAAAGTGTTTTGATAAGTAGAACAGAGAGTAATTATGATATTAAAGAGACTAGAGAAGAAAAGAGGCTACTCATAATTTTGCCTCTATGTCAACATGGATCCAGGACACTCTCTTCTGGGTCAAAATTGGCAAAAGAAAGTTGGCTATAGATTGCCTTGAACTCCAGTTGACACTGAAGCAAAGTTATAGATTTTATTTAGCTTTTAGAACACCATAATTATCCAAAAATAATCTGAGTATCTGAGAACGGTATACGATTACGTGGTATATGATACAGCGGCCATAGTTTGTTTTTTCTGTAACCAGAGTGCTTGTCAAGGGTGTATTTCCAAATGCATGTTGGCATGTACCCAGGCCTGTGGCCTTCAAAGCCATCGTAGATGTTAGGTCTAAAGCACACCTACCTGTACCTTAGTGAGACACTGATGAGCTGTGCATTCGTTTTAACCCTTCAAGGCGTGAGGTCACAAATGTGATTAGAATGTTCTTAACTGAACATTCTAATGCTGATGCAACAATCACTACTGGTGACTGAAAGCAGTGGAGTTCTCGAACACTGACTTGTGAAATATAAAACATAAAAACATTCCAAATAACCTACTCTTCAAAGGGTTAGGCTGTAGAGCAGCTCAGTTATCAGGTTCACCCAAACCCAAGCTTCTGCCAGTGCACATGGCTCACTATGGCAGTGATGCACAGTAATCCCGGGTTCAGCCAGTTCCAGTTATAGAGGATTATTCAGTATAAAAGTATAAAAGTTCCTTTCTGAAAGCTTGTGTTTTTTACGCTCTGTGGGGCACCGAGGATATGGCACTTGATTTGTTTCTTCCTCAATGGCTTTGCTTTGATTTATATTTGAGGAAAGGAAAAGAGGTAAACACTGGGCTGGGCATTAAGGGTCTGAGCAACGAGGAAGCAGCCCTAACGGGAGGAAGGTACTGTCAGGAAAGCAATGGACACGTGTCTCCCCACGTTCTCATCTTTCCCAGCTGTGAACCCTCGCCATCCTGCCGTCTGGATCGAACGTGTTCACAGTCCCCGCATAACAGCGCCGCAATTGGATTAAAATGCTTAAACACTTCCAAGTGATCAATCTCTACTAGTCCTAAAGCAAGCTCGGAACAGTTTTTATGCCCTGCGTTCTAATGGCTGTTTAATGGGAGTCCCTTTTGTTAAATAAAACACTTTTTCCCTCCACATTGTATTAGTGTTAACATATGGCTCTTTGTCGAATCCTGATAATATTTCAAGTTTTTATGAATGGAAAGGGTGATTTCTTACCATTTAACGCTTGCCTGCTCAAGCTCCTTATTGACAATCAGGAGCTTGATAGAGCATTATTGCCTACACTCCTTCTGGTTTAATATCTCAGCTTCTACTGTATTCTGATTATTTTTTAAGTTACTTGGCATGGTGTTACATTACATAAATATATAATGTTTTGTTACGGTATGTAAGCGAGCATAGACCAGTTCAGGAACGCATATATGGATGTTTGGAAGGGAATGTCTTTCTGTGCGCTTATTCATTCTGGTCAAGTCAACAGTGCGTTTGGGAGGATCGCAGTTTAAAGCACGGCTCTTCAGCCCGTTGCTCTAAAAGCATCCAAAAAACACAGGCCATAAAAGCGCGGAGGACAATGGCTCAGATTCAGCTCCTCATGAACTCCCGGTGACCTCTGACCTGGGGCGAGACATCGGCCAAAAAGTGAACCCTGCGGTGACCGGACTGACCCCAGCATGTCCTGCTGCGAGGACCTTTTACTTTTTGTCCAGGAGGGCAAGAACGCGTGTGAAGCACGCCTTCCTCTCCCTTTCCAAATCAAACCGGGGGGGGGGGGGGGGGGGGGGTGGAGGGGGGGGGGGAGACGACATTCCTGTTCGGAGACGCCAAGCCTGACGTTCTGAAACAGGAAAAGCTCACTGTTCCCCAGAGGGGGAGCGGCGAGTGACCCAGCCACGTCTGGGTCTGGGGAGACGGCAAAGGGAGGGAGGGAGAGGAGGGAGGGGGGGTGGTGGGTGCGGTGGAGAGGGAGTGAGGGGGGCAGGGGAATGGGTCGAACGTGCGGTTGAAGGGATCTGTCAGTACAGAGGAAACGAGGGCCCGGAGCAGCGGCAATTCACTTCTACAGGAAATCTCCCGCTATTATCGCAGGGGGCAGATAGACAATACTAGATGGACAGGAAGGGGGGAAAGATGTCGGCGAGCTGAGAACAGAGAGAGAGAAAGAGAGAGAGAGTATTATTAGTATTCCATTGTAAATATGTATTTTTGAATTGATTTATGATGCTTTGGCAATATGTACCTATGTATTTCCTGCCAATAAAGCAATTTGAATTTGCAAAAAAAAGAGGGAGAGAGAGAGACAGAGAGAGAGAGAGAGAGAGAGAGAGAGAGAGAGGGAGATCTTTGTTGAAGCCGCCACAACAGCGGACCCATCTGCACTGCAGCATTCTCCAGAAAGCCAGCTTTAAAAAAAACAAAAACAAAAAAAAAACTCCCCCTTCAACCGAGGCAGCCTTTAAACCATTAGGCGACTTCCAGGAGTCTAATATCACCCCCGCGCCCCCGCAGATATACAGTTTAATAATTTGGAGTTGAACCTGAGCCACATCATTATCGAATAATGAATGTTTTTTTATGTTTCCTTTTCAAAATGCATCGTATTGATTCCTGGCGTACCCTTTTCCCCCCACAATCCTCAGAAATAACTTTGTTTTGCAGGTACTCTATATGAGAGAGCGAGCGAGCGTAAGACTCCCCTGCAGATAGTTATGAAGTTTATCTCGCTGCAACACGCCAAATCCCAGGTTGAAATGTGCCTCCAAGCAAAATCAAACGTAATTAAGTTTTTTTTTTGTTGTTGACAGCGTTCTCTGTTCAGGCGCAATAACACTGTTCTTTGTTCTTGTAGGAGACCCAATAAGCCTATATTCATCTCATTGCTGGGCCCAGCTGACTGCACCCGGGGGGTGGGGGGGTGGGGGGGTGGGAAGGGGGGGCGGCGGTTTGAAGGGGGTGATTGAACTTTCACTGAGCAAACACAGAAAACCTCCCACGATTTCCTCCGTCGAAATCGGCAGGGGCGAGACGGCAACAACAGAGACGGGGCTCCAGATCATCTGCATTTTCCACCACACCTCTGCCGGCAAGCAACTGCTTCTTTTTTGTTTGTTTGCGGGGAGGCGAGGCTGGGTGGGGTTGGGCGGGGGGGGGGTGTTGTGGTGGCGCAAACAGCAACCTTGTCTTCCACTCTCGCGGTTTCAGGGGTCGCGCGCCCCGGCCGAACGTTCGTCCTGCGAGGCACGTGTTTGGCGTGACAAAACAGATGAGGAGCAAGCGAAAACGAGCGGGCTCACCTCTGTCACGTCCATGACCTTGATGGCAGCCAGCTGTCCCGTCTTGACATGTCTCCCCTGCAGAAGCACAAGGACATTTCAGCCAACGGCCGCCAGTGACACCGCAGACCGCCGAAGGTCTTTTTAGAAGCGCCACATGCAATGCTTTGTGGGTCTAATTTTCCACACAGTATCCAGCCTCTGAAAGCTTTATTATTTGAATAATCACGCCATTTATGTGATGTGATTCAACACAACTTTCTTCTGGAACCACTGAGTCGGGAAAAAGCCCCCAGTAAACTGGCTTATTTACAGAACAATAAATTTGTGCTTTACTGTGTAAAATGAAAACCAGACATTTAATTTTATGACATTTCAACCGCTTAAAAAAACTGCAGCACCAAAAAAATCACGGCATACACACATTGAGAAAGAATCATTTTATAACCAAAGAACCAAAACATTTCAATCAGTATATGAATATCAAAAGGAACCCAACACTGCGAAGTGACAGCTTGAAAATTATGATAACAGCAACCATATACAACAGGAACTTCCTTCCCATAGGGCGAGAATGCAGGAGATAGTGGCACTGACATATCCTGTCAAGCACAACAGATTGAAACAATGGCAATAAATGCTGAATGCCTTTGTGATTCCCCAGCATTTTCTTTCAATAACCTTTAACACATCTGACGCAGCCACGGCAGCCAAAGGGGATCTGCATTTTTTTCAGCGAGCCCCACAGCCAGAGGAGTGCAGGTGTGGCGCAAAAAAAAAAAGGGAAACTCGTTTCTAAAACTTCTCCTAAACGCACCACTTTCATTTCTGCGAGCAGAAAAAAAAAACGAAACAAAAAAAACCAAAAAGAAAAACATGCGCACGTGGAAGACAGACAAAGCCGGCCGGGAGCAGTGAAGTGCTTCGCTTCAAAAAAATTGAGAAATGTTGTACGTGTCAAGAGCCGCGGAAGAGAAAGAGAGAGGAAGGAAGGGACCCGGGGGGGGGGGGCGGGGGGGGGGTAAAAAGCGACTGTGCGAGTAAAAAAAAGCGAACAGAAGAAATGAAAACACGACGTCAGACCTGATGGAGCAGCCGACGCGTCTTACTGCACCGGGTCCTCCGTTATTTTTTTTTGTTTTTGTTTTTTCCGTGAAATTTCCTGCCTCGTCCGCGCGTATTCCGCTGCGGCGGCGGCCTGTCACGTCACGCGCAGAAACGGGGAGACTCAATCGCTCCCCAGACAACCACGCAAATTTAAGACTTCACCTCCGGTCGGAAATCCAACAGCTTCGCCTGGGATTGCGCCGGGTGCACACCCCTGAGCACCCTGGATAATCGCAAACGGCAAACAGACTGCTGGGGGGGGAAGGGGGGGGGGGGGGGGATCCTTAAACACTCATTTTTTTCCCACTTGCCTGAGAAATGTGTCTTACGACATCTACATTTCACCTGGGAGTTGAGTCCATCATAGGAAGAGTGTTCCTACAGCGGGTATCCACCTGGTTCCTGATCTCGCTTCGACTCCATTTATATTACCCACCTTGCAGACCGTGACTGTAAAATGTAAACTGTGCAAACTGTGGTCAGTTTCTATCCGCACACTCACACTGGTTCCAGTTCATGGCCCAGGCTGTCAGCGGACATCGTTATCACACGACATTCATTTGGCAGACGCTTTTATCCAGAGCGACGTACAATAAGCGAACACCAAAGGTCATTGGAACAACTACAAAAACACAGGTCCGAAAAGGTGCAATACTCATTATGAAGCAGTTATCCATAGCCACAAACACATTAAGTCCAGTTCACACAGTAAGTGTAGGCTAGGTCAGAAAGTTATGGTCAGTCAAACTAGGAGGCATAACAACAAGCTACAATATCAAGATAAGGATACAAGTGCAATATAAGTGCTATATGGAGGTGCATGGAATACGGAAGTGGTACAGGAAGTACATGTGTAACATGAAGGTGCTACAGGAACAAAGGGGAAGGATACAAATGATAAGAGTGCGCCCAGATTTGGAGTGCCCTGCAGAGTGGTGATTGATAGTCCAGGTACAGTCTGAAGAGACGCATCTTCAGACCACAACAGATTATGATACTGATATTATGATACTGTAACTGATTTGCTCAGTTATCCACAGATGTGGTTACTTCATTAAGATGATGTTGACTGGAGAATTACAAAGCTAAAGCATTTACAAGTATGGGCCAGTTCAGCAGTGACAGAGACTGGTTTCGCTGTCAAAATAAGAAGTAAAAAAAAAAAATAAACACACATTAAAAAACTGAATGCACTGCACTGGAAGGCTAAGCAGAATTATGAGAAAACTAATTTACCTTCTTGAGAAAACAGTGTTGCAAAGCCGATATGAAGAAAAAAAAAAATTTCAACATGACAAACATTTCCTAAAATGTTAGTCAATATCCTATTTCCAAATCAAGGGCATAAATATAATTACTCAGGCTTAGCAATCGCGTAATCGATAGGGAGCACTTGGATTCCTCACAGAAGCCGACAGCGCCCTTGTAGACTACATAGCCAGGAGGCAGCCGGCATCCATGGGAAGTCGCGGTGCTCTGGTCTGTGGCAGATTGATGTTGCCTGCCATAGTTTACCATTATTTTGTAAATGAATTCAAAATTTTGACAGGAGCCATATATTTACGTTACTTAGCCAGTGAAGTGAGGGTAATGACTGTGCCATTATTCTTTTTATGACAAATAATACTGAAAGAAAGGGGAGGGCAAAAAAATGCTCTTCGCTCCTATTTCTGCACAATTTTATTTATTTTTATTTTTTTTGTGTGCAGACTCATAGTAACAAACCAAATAACAGCAACAGCTGAAGACGATGCTTGCAAACAGGATCTTGGAACTTGTTCAAAGAGGAATGGTTATGGTTTCTGCCTGTTACACATACACCCGATACATACTACCAACCGACATGTCGTAGACTTACGTGACCTCGAAATGCGGAACCCACACCTGTAACGTATTTCCCTGAAATGGAAAACGGACTTCTGCACGGAGACTTCCCAGTCTAAATTAAAATCATTCAGAAGGCCAGAAATGTTGAATGAAAGAACAGTACCGGAAACCCTTCCTGCCCACTTCATCTGTGCGAGCATGCATGCATTTTTTTTTCTCCTTTGGTTGTCGTACTACATCTACATCGCCTGTATACTTAGTACTCGGTATGCTGAGATTTGAGAGTAGCCATGCTCAACAGAACTCAAGAATATTGCTTAACCTATTGCGCTGAAAAGCTCATTCTCAGAAACATTGCCCAATCTTGTGATGTAAAAGTGCACTTTCACACATTTGTGTTTAGCTTGCAGAAGGCTCTGTACTCAGTACTACCAGCTCCCAAGCCCCAGCCCCAGCCACCCCCACCCCTTCTTCCTCACATTTTTGGAATAACCAATTGCACAATGTCCTACGACATCCTCGCCCAATCAGGGACCTCCATAGCCGAAGGTGTGCTCTCGTTAAACACACCCTGCTGTGTCCAACCACAGCAAAGGCGCAAGCCAGTTAACGACAGACTCGACCCAGGCAATAGCCCAGGCTATAGGACTTGGACTGCACTCAGTTCAGAATGCTTTTTCACAGGCTCTGAGCTGAGCCAATCAGGAGCAAGGCCTAGACTCAAGGCTTGTTAACAGGAGGGAAAGAAGCCAGAATGCTGGGGGGGTGGCTGATGGTATGGAACCTTTCAAGAGCACCTCAAGACTGTTCATGGAAAAGATCATAATTTATCGCTTACGCTTATAGTTTTCATGAATGTCCCAATTTGAACTTAAAATGAAAAATTTTGGGTCTCTGGAAAAGTCAAGAAGTGCCGCAATTGTGTAGTCGCACGCACCAACAAAACACAAACTAAAATATATACTAACTAAAAATATACTATACACATATACTAAAATATTGATAAATTCATGAATTCTATTATTACACATTATATTTATGGCCAAACAAACAGAAATTTGCTGTGAGAGCTTTTATATATAAATATTAATTTATATTTTACATTTACAAAATATAATATGAATACTGTTCTAAAATTATGTAAAAAAAAAAAACCGATAATGGAAACAAAGACAGAACCCCCACATCGCAGAGCCGAGGAGGCTGCCGGAGTCGTTGTTTTTTTCCTGGAGCCATTAAGAACGGCCAGCGCAGGCCACCGGCCTAGTGACCCCTGCCTCTCCTTTCCTGCTAGCGGAGATCCGTCAGTGTCTGTCAGGGGTCAGAGGTCAAGGGCCGAGAGCGAATGACGAGGCAGCCGCCGTCCGTCTCTCGAGTGGCGTTGGGGTTGGGGGCTGGGGGGGGTATGGGGTGTGTGGCAGAAGCAGGAGACGAAAGATTGGGAAACCCACGTCCTATCACCAGTGTACATCTGCTCTTCAGGACACCACAGGCTTTTATGAACCCTGGTTCAGACTGTATCTCTCTCTGGTATTAGTGCGTTCCACTACTTGTTCCCATTCCCTTGCATTGTACAGCAAGTGCTGTGTTAAAACTTCTAAATACACAGCGTAAACTTAATTAAGCATGAGGTGCATCAGGCTAAATTAAAAAGCAAGCTGAATGGAGAGCTCTAAGATGACACAGCAGATGTAAGAACGACCTCTGGAGAAGAAAAAGCAGTTGTGTGCTGACACGCTCAAGCCCGGCGTCGTTTTCCAGGGCGATCTTGGCATTTCCTGTTGTTGCTAGGCCGTGAAAGTTTTTAAACAGGGAGATCTCGAGAGCGACCCCCGACTCTCGGTTGTGTACAGCGCAGACCTGGCCGCTCCGCTCCGCTCCGCTCCACGCAGAGTAAGCATATTTCAGTTGTGCTCAGGGCTGGGTTTAATTAGGAACTATGGCTGCACACAAGTGGGGGGAGGGGTGGAGGGCGGGGCACGGGCGTGATCGCAAGGCTAGGAAAATGACACAAGACGGGAATGACACGTGGAACGCCAGCTAGTACAACAGCCTGATTAAAATGCCTCGGGAGAAGCATATTCAACACTTCCCAAATGTTTGAACTTTCTTCTTCAAAGAGATACTGGTAAAGAAACTCAGAAATTTGTCATTTAGTGGGACTTGGTGAATTGGCAGTCCTTCCAGTTGCTTTTGAATTGGTTATCACAGGTAGTTACTTTGGCTAAAGAAGGCGGCCGCAGATTTAATTAGATTTCATGAAAGAGATGACGGGCACTATTGCACAGCACAATAGGCTGTATCTGATTTTATGCAGATGGACTTTTACGCAGTGTAATGAGAGGAGGAAAAGATTAGGCCAATCTGATGCATTTAAACAGCAGACGTGTTGATAGCGGGCTTCTGAAAATATGCCACATGTGGAGGACTACAAATAAATAAGGATCCGTCCATCCATCATCTATACCCACTTATTCTTGGCCAGGGTCACGGGAGGTGCAGGAACCTATCCCAGCATGCATTGGGCAAGAGGCAGGAATAGGCACCCTGGACAGGTCACCAGTCCATCACAGGGCACACACACCAGTCACTCACACACTCACACCTAGGGGCAATTTCGACCTAACCTAACCTACATGTCTTTGGGCTGCGGGAGAAAATCAGAGTAACCGGAGGAAACCCAACAGAAGCACAAGGAGAACATGCAAACTCCACAGAGAAAGGCCGGGATTCGAACAAAGGACCCTCTTGCTGTGAGGTAACGGTGCTACCCACTGCACCACCATGTTAAATTTTGGAGACTGTGGAGACTGAGGAGTGAACAGCTCCCAAAGCACCTCTGGTAGGGAATCGGTACTGCGCAGGACCTACCTATACCTGCACTGCTCTTGTCCTGAAGAAGCCTGATCTGATGAACATCAAACTTAACACTGAAAAGATTACCTCCCCCCCACCCCCCCCCCCCTCCCCCCTTCTCAGCCACTGAGGAAGACTTGGCAGCAGTGCAGAGTGCAGAAACAGGCCGGGAACCAAAAGTCGATAAGTTTAGCGCGTTTTATTGCAATCGCTGTGCGCAGGGCACGCGACCAAGTTCTCAGAAAGCCCCAAGATGATTAAACGGCTTTGTGACTATTGTAAATTTTTGTTTTTGGAAAACTAAAAAGATTCATCAGTATTTTATGATATTTTGTAGTACATGCATAAGTACTACATCACCTCTATATATATAGATATATGAATAATTTTCCCCCTAAGCTGTTTTGGAAAAAGCCTAACACATTATCTGCTCTCACTGAAGAGAACCTCATTCAAGCTGGCAGTAATTCATAGCCACTGACACACTTTCGCAACACAAAGCTGGGCTTTTATGCAGACGATGTAAGAATGGGAATAGGCAAAAACTCATTTCTTAATAGAGGAACAGAAACAAATCTGAGGCAGTCAAGAGACTCCAGGGGATGATTCGGGGAATCTGGAAGGGTTTGATGTTTGACAGTACGTAGGGGCCTACGCAAGGGGCTGCATCCTTATGTTATCCATCCAACCGTGATCCCCGAATAATAGGACGAAATCCCGGATTTCACGTGCAGTTTGTCGACCCCAAGCGCAGTTTAAACGGGTCTTTGTTGAGGAACGCACGCACAAACTGTCACACGTGCGTAGGCTCCAGTGGATATATGAGCCTAAAGGATAGAGAGGAAGAGAGAGAGAAAGAGAGAGACAGAGAGAGGAAAAAGAGAGAGAGAGAGACGAAACGAAAGTCCGGTTTCCTCCTTTTGTCTGCACGAAGCGAGGTTTTAGGAAAACCAGACGCAGATTACACAAAAGCAAAGGCTAAAGCAACTCTTGGCCTAGAATGTTAGAAAGTGTCTAATATTTAGTAACGCTAGTAACATTAATCCTGGTTTAGCGAGCATTTACATCCAATTCTGCACAATACTTTAAGGCAGGGGTGGGGAACCCACGGGCCAGAAGTTCCCCACCCCTGCTTTAAGGAAAAAGCTAAAATACTAATACTATGGCAGAGGAAGATACAATTCAATTCTAGGTTGAGAACAGCATTGCACGTTTCTCTCGATAGTTTTACATCAGACCGCTGATGTAATATTATGGAAATATGATATGTCACGGTTTTCAGAGATCAGTACGCATCTTTTCACAAAGCACACCATGAGCACAGTGTACTTTTGTTGGTGTCAAGAAAAAGCACACAAGTGTGCAGTACGCATGATCAAAAAAAATCCATTAACAAACAAGAGCGTGGGGTGAGGTGGGGTTAAAGTTGCCATGGGGCGCATTCCTAGAAACGATCAAAGAGAGGGAAGAGAAGAAAGCCAACTGTCCCCCATTGAGTGTGAAGCTTCGCCTCCAGAGCCCACCCCCCCCACACCCCCCCAGCAGTGCTCCCGCAGGCCGCCCCATTTGAAACACCCCCAAATCTGTTAATAAATCTCATTCCAGTTTAAACAATGTGACAAACCAGTAAGGCCCCCCCTCCACCAGACCGAAAAACCAAGATGCGTGCGAGAGTCTCACTTCAAGGGGAAAAAAAGAGATGTGTGGGTTGGTACTACAACCGCTGCAGTGTTGCTTTGCAGGGGGGGGGGGGTTTCCATAGCCCCCCCCCCCCACAAGTTCCAGAAATGTAAGCGCTGAGGACAGCTTTATGATTTCACTGTCAGAACCCCTCCCACCCTATAACTCCCACTTTCTCTCAGGACTAATAAAAGGGTATGGGTAATATCCAATCTGTCAATTGGTGAGATCTTATATCTGCAGGGCCCCATCAATGCGCCATTGTTTTTGTTTATGTTATGAGTCTCTCTGGTGATAGAAGTCCATCCCTCACCGTTCTTCCTGTTTTCCCCCCTTGTCATTTAATACAATGCCCTTCAGAGAGAGGGGCTTCACGCCACAGTGAGGGAATACGAGGAAATCCCCTTCTGACCGAAATATCCTTGGCAGCGAGTGCCCAACCACCTCCTTCTGGGGGGTCTAGAGGTTATCGTACCCCACCACAGTTCCTACACCACGGGCAACGGGTGCGCGGTCGCCTTCCTCCCCAAAATGTTTTTTCGACAAAAATTTTTTTTTTTTTTTTTTAAATCCACGTTTCAACACCCGGGCCCCTAGTAAGCCACCCTGACGGTGAGGGAAGGATGGGGGAGGGTCGGAGGGGGGGGGTTGTGTGACGTCACCAGGTTTTTTGGCAGAGTCCCCAGTTGTTTGAACAGCCAGGGCAGGAAACGTGTGTTGAGAAAGCAGCTTCCTCCACAGAGGCCACGTGCTAGCCTCTTCCACGTCTCCGGACAATGGTGTTTTCACAACACCGAGCCTCAGTGCGGTTCTCAGATGCGGTTGCCAAACAGCCGCCAAGCGGCCGCCGTCTTCGAAGGCTGCGCAGGCGGGTCATCGTCGATTTGCGCTGACGCGCTCGTTTTGTGTGTAAAGGATGACATCGCAACGCAAGGGGACAAGGAAGTGTCCGTTTCGAAAGAGGAGAAGTCCGCTGATGTCATCACCACGCTCCAAAAGAGCATCTGCACGGTGACTCAAGCCTGCAATCTCACTCGTTGCCCTAATGTCAGCGATCCCACGATGAAACCCTCGAGAAAACAATCAGCTGTTGTGCTGCTCCCCCATTGTCTGTAAGGAATGTCAAAAACCGTCCATTCACTTTACTTCAGGGCTGCCCAACCCTGTTCCTGGAGATGTACCATCCTGCAGGTTTTCAGTTCAACCATAATTTGGCACACTTGATTCTAGCTGTTGTGTGCTCTGTTAGGGTTGAAGTGAAAACCTACAGGATGGTAGATCTTCAGGAACAGGGTTGGGAAGCCCTGCTCTAGCTGTTGAATGAGGTGTGCTTTGTTAGTGTTGGGGTAAAACCTACAGGATGGTAGACCTCCAGGAACAGGGTCGGGCAGCCCTGCTCTAGTTGTTGAATGAGGTGTGCTTTGTTAGGGTTTGGGTGAAAACCTACAGGATGGTAGATCTCCAGGAACAGCAATGGGAAGCCCTGCTTTACTTTATAACACAGACACAGAATTACAACTTATTCAGCGGTCAAGGGGAACCTATATTTGTTCATTTAGTGCATAAATCCAGGAGATGTTGTCAGGTAGACATTTACCAAACTCACAGGAAGCTGTTGGGTAGCTCATCCTGTTAAGACTGTCAGTCGTTCCCTTGAAGTTTCCCAGCAACAGCTTGGCTTGAAGTGTACTATTGTGACACCGGTGACTAAATGGCACATCCGATGGACTGCTGTGAAGCAGCATGCCCGGCATTGCTCAAATCTGAGGGGAACGGGTGCCTGTCTGCACTCTTCCAAGTACTTTCTTTGGAAAGCAGGACGGGACAGCGATAAGGTGAGCCGACAAATTCGGCTGGACATTCAAAGCGGGTGAAAAAGAGATACAAAAATCTAAGGAAAATTTTGCTGAAAACATCTAACCCTGTAAAGGTCATTCCACTGCTCGACGCTTGGCGAAAACCCAGGAACAACTTGAAATTTTGCCAGGCCAGATTTTCTAATGCGTCAAGCTCTAATTCGATTTGCATGTCAAGGTCACAATAAGGCCAAGAACGTCTTTTTTTGGAAAAAAAGACACCTATGCATGCATCTTATAGCTGGACTGCGCCTGAGATCTGGCAACCACAGTATCTGGCAACCAGTGAAATCAACGTGCAGTAAACATTTTTACATTCCTCACACAGATGACATCATGAGAAAGGGTCGGCGTTTTTTGTGGATGGTATATTTCTTTATTTGCTGAGCTGCTGCACTGACATTCATTCACATACATTTCAGTTCCTCCTGTTCCATTCCCTTTGCATATTTCATTGTTGTTTCTCATTACGCTGGGAAACCTAGCCTGATGTCCCTTTCCTGGTACAAAATATCCAGAAAAGGCCCCAATGAGACTCAACATAGCCCACTAAAGAGGAGCTTGCAACCATAAAACGCCATGAAACTCAAAACCTCAGGACATTTTGGACTTCCAACATGTCTCTTATATCACGGGACCAGACCACAATTCACATGACTCCCCTCCACTAGTCCCCCCCCCCCCCACCCAGTGCCTTCCATCAGTGTAAGCATCTTCCTTCAGTCCCCCGCCCCCCACCCCCTTCCAGATGTCTCCGAGGGGTGTGTCAGGGGTGCAAAAGGGGCCCTCCAGAGGAACAGCTCGAGGGTCAAACGTGTTTATAATGAGTCCAACACTAACAATCCAGCCATTTTCCCCCTCCCCAGACAAGCCTGCTACAGTGGAGTCCGCCCCACTGCGGACAGCTCTCTGCTTCACGACCCCGGCAGTGTGGAGACGCTTGGGCTTCATCCGCCACGGACGGGCCGCGAGGAACTCGCTCGTACCCCTCTTTTACCCCTTCCAGAAAGGATGGCGACACCGTCCCGGGACCAGACACAAAGATCCCCTCCGAGCCGTGTGACACTCCGGCGACGGCTAATATGAAACAATCTTTTCAACAAAAAAAAAAAGAGTCGGAGAGATGACCTCCCCAGGGTCTCACGCGTCCTAACAATGAGACCAAAAACAATATCTGGAACAAAACCGGACGGGGACTCAAAAATAGCCCCATGAGTGTATTAAGAGTCGGAGACAATGGCCCGGCGGTGTTGCCAAGTCGGGTTTTCCCGAACGGGATTTTCATGAGAGGGCCTTGTGCACCATGGGCAGATCTGCATGAAAAAGGTTGCCTCGTGTCACCCCGACATTACGCGCAAAATCTGATTTCCACAGCCTGTTTGTAGCAAACCAGAGACACCGCCGACTTCCGTTGCCACCACACCCAACAGCGCCGATGCTTGAAGAAAGAAAAAAAAAATGCCGGGGCGAACCACATTACAGGTGCGATAACCAACTGCAGCGTGGAACCACGGTCTGCAGCAGCTTCCTGTTATTCAAATTTGCAGTCATCACAAAATGGGTCGAACTCTGCACCCCTTTAGCGGTTATAAGGAATGCCCCCAGCACCCACCCTTCACACAGTGGCACCCCTTGGCTTTTTGAGTCATCTCTTTTGCTATACTACACTTGGGCTGGATTGGAGCCATTTCTCAAAATAATTATAGACAGAGCAATGTGTAAGTGAAACTAGTTTTTCCTCAACAGAAGAGATGCCATTAAAAAATGGTAGCTTCGAGAGAAAAAGGTGGAGGGATTTGACTTGGTGCACAGGGATATATAAAATCTATCTCTGGACTTCTCCTTTGATCCGCAAACAAGTAGTGTAGCATGGGAGCCACAGTCAGCAGCCTCTGGCACACAGACTAGAAGAGGGCCAGTTCTCAATGAAACAGAACTAAAGACCTGTGATGCAATTCATTTTTTTTAAAAAGGACTTCGTTCATCCAGCAAAATCTTCCACAACTTCTTGAGAGGGCCTTCAGAACAAATTCACGGCTTTTCTGTTAGCTGGGACAGGCTCCATGTCACGGTGCAGGTGCGGCCTTTGAGCTGAACTGAAGCAGATCTCGGAGGAAAACATATCGAGTGGAATTACTGCGAACGAACGAAACTCCGGTCAAAAGACCAGCGTGAACATTCTACAATGACAGGATCATTTTTCAGTTTAGCGCAGCTCTGAATGGATGTGAAAAGGGTAACAGTGGCACTGTCCACATCTATGATCGCGGAAAGCTGATGTCCAACTACTTGTGACAAGTCCTTTCAGAGAGAGCGAGCTTCACACAGCAGCAAGGTCTGCTGAAGATGTATCACTGATCAGACATGAAGCATGACACAATAACATCAGGTTTTGGCAACTTGAAATTACATTGGGTTCATCGCTACTTCATCCTTCAGGCACTGGCTGTCTCTGCTCCCACACTAGCAGACACATGCATGTCGTTCTTGTTTTTGGCAGTTCTGCAGTTCTGAAGACCAGAAATACAACGCTGCCACTGTTGCCAGGTACTCACGGAATTGACGATGACATCACAGATCTTTATCCTTTTGACTTAAAAAAAACCACACACCACATAAAGTTGATGATGCACAAAGAAAAAACCAGCTCCGTAAAATTAGGAATCTTTTTAAAAAGGTTTTTCCTTCTTTCACAAAATTGAAGTTGTTCTCGTTATGAAAAACAAAGTCTGCAAAAAGCCAAAACCGCAAGCCCCAGCTGTCTGTGACACATCAACTCAGCCCGAGACAAAACATTCTCACAATAACGCCGCCATGTAGTGACAATGTGATAGCGTTCCCAAAACATTCCAGTTTCGTGTTAGCTTGGATGCAGATCAGTGCCCTAGGCACATGATTGGCTCATCTGTAAGGGTCAGAGTGCATGCCTGCAACAGCTCACATCTGGGCATGGGCACTGAAGTCATTCCCATAGTACGGACCAAAGCCTTGGACAGAACAGCATGTGGCTCTTCAAGAGCACAATCATATTTTTCCCTGTTCTTCACAGGCAAATGCTGAACTGATCTGCCCTCGAGCATGTAATGGGGAGAAACAGACAAGACTAATAAGTTAATGGAGAAACGCACTGCAGTCACAATTTGGGATGACACAGAACACACAGCAATGCAAAACTTTATGAAGGACCCCTCAGGGCAGCCAGGCAAATTTGATGTTTCTCTGCTCACGGTTCACTTTCTGAATTGCCTAATTGCTGTGTGCTATGGATGCAGCATGGCACAAAAAAAGCTGAGTTGATAAAGAAGTTCTGCAATAAAATCACAAGGGGGCAGATTATTAAAAGGAAGCACTCTCACTGAAAGGCAACTCATTCCCACTGTAGATATTTTCTGTAAGGACAGAGGAGGCAATTTTTTCAAATCAATACACAACAATAAAAAGCGTAATCCCTGCAATAGTACGCTTTCAGTCTTGGCATCCTGGTAGTGGAAGGGGGAAAAAAAAAGAAAACTACTGAATTTTGTGAGTGACACATGCCCAGAATGCACAGTTTAAAACAACAGGATTTCCTCCACACTGTGACCCTTAGGCATTTACTAGAAGTCAGTATTAAGGGAATGTCTCTGATACATGACTAAACACACCCAGGCTTTCTTCAGCACTTGGCTAAGAATAATATACCACCTCATTCAGTAAAGATCACATCTAATGATGACCTAATGTTTGAAAATCAACTGCCTTTTTTTCTCTTCTTTTTACTATGATGACCTAACTGTTCTTAGGCTTAGCTTCATTAGGGCCCAATGAGAAACTGCTCTGTGCTTCGTCCTTATATTTAAATAACAAGCCTAACTAGCTGAAAGCTGTTGAATGAATCCGGCACATAGCTACAGTATTCAAACCAGCACAAGAAGCTGTTTGGTGGCTTGCCTGGGTAAAGAACTGGTACTTAGTGCTGTGGCGAATCGTGATCTGGCATTGGCTGATGCCTTTAGCAACTGAGGCAGGCAGCCCCACAGACTGGTTCCTGATTGGATGTACCATCGGCCAGGGAGTGGTGGTCTTAGTCAGCAAGTTCATTGCTCAGAAATGACTTCCCTTGTCATGCCAACTGCACTCTCAGAAAAAAAAAAAAACGCTCTTTGGCTTGACTCCATCGGGGAACCTTTTCAGTTCTTTATGGAACCTTCTATATTAGGCGTGAAAAGTGTGAAAGCTCCCAGATTGAACCATTTTGCCCGATAAAGAACCCCTGAACAAGGCTGGGTTCTGCTATGGAGGCACAGAGGAGCCTAGTTGAACCTTTTCTTCTGAGCATGTGATAAAATTGAGTTTTATGCAATAAAACTGGTAGACGGTGGATGACAGAGTTAAAAAAAATAGATGTTCGGAACCATGCGCTTTGGGCAAGATGTGTACTAGTCTGGGCCTGATAAAGAACATGGAAGTGATGGAACGAGTGAGGGGACAGAAGGCTTTAAAATGGTTTTAAAAAAAGAAAACACTGAACACAGTAATATGCATCCAGAGCACATCCTCAAATAATCTATGTCTCCCTGGTGTAAAACTCACTATTGAACTCTGGCGGCAAGAAAGAGTGGCCTGCTTACACTTCGGCAAGAAGAGGCAACTTTAAGGAAAGCAATTTGTTTTTGATGATTAAATGGCTTTTCCCCGGATCTGTAGAGAAGCCACCTCTGGACCGATTCCATCTGCCCACTAAAGATATATTCACTATTCTGACAATTGAGCTCATGCGGAAGTTCAATCAAAACCAAACTGTAAACACACGCTTTTCTTTTTTTCCCCATAGACGCTCACCTCAGAACACCTAGTTTTCTCCTGTACACGGAGCGCTGCTTTGAAAATTCACCGGCAGAGAGGCTTTGAAAGTTTTAAAAATGCCCCCAAAAAAAATTGATTTTGGGGGCCGAAATGTACAGTACGCATCGATTATTCAGCATTGATTTCGCAAGCAGGGAGCTTGATAATCAACACTGGCTGCTCAAAAGCCTGTACCTGCATGCGTGGTACTCTGCCACCTCTTAAAATTTTCAAAAACTCTTGCGCTGTGATTTACATAAGACGTTCTCAGGCACTGATTCCTTTCACGATTGCTAAATTCTACTCCAGGAATGAAGAAGAAAGTGTACATCCTGTTTCAGAGATAAGGGACTCTACATCGATGAACAATTTTTTTCTTGGTTAGGCACCACTTAAATGGGTACTGTCCACCGTACACAAAGCACCACACACATGCAATACACAACCGAACGGCACGATTCACATCGTTTGTAAGCCGCCACATCTTCCTACGTACTTCTTCGACAAATCAGCCTCCTGTACAGAGTGAATATGCAATACTGCACACGTGTCCGTCCACTTCTATATTAAACTCCCCGCTGAAGAGGAGTGTGAGCTATTGTTCTGCCCTGAGATTATGTTCCTGTTCATACGTGACCCTGGGGAAGTGGAGAACGAGGGAAGGGGAAAAGGAAGTCATGTTGCTGCCGCTGAGGCCTGGGTCTGGTACTGATAAAAAATTATGGAATTACACCCTTTTCAGTCCACAGTCTGAAGAGAGAGCGAGAGAGAGAGAAAAAAACTCTCCTCTGCCACAAAAAAAAGAAAGGATTACAATTTAATTTGTCAGCAAAAAAATAAAAATCCTGGAAAAGTCCAGAGAGTTTAAAAATGGTCCATTTTGATGTTACATACAGCACTGTGAAAACACCATGAGTTTTGGGCCAAGGGCTAAACACTTCAGTCTCAGAGAGCATGTCATGCATTTTTTTTTTTTTTTAGGGAAGCTCACTAAGTCCATTGTCCTAACCAATATTCCTCACAGCATTTCAAACAACGACTGCCACTTACCAGTCTCACAATATACCGTACAATGCAAGCAAAAGTTTAAATTTATCTTTTTTAAGTCAAAATTTTGATAAGTTACTTCATTCTTTACACAATTCTATTGCAAAGATTGCGCAGGTTCCAGGCACCGAATTTAATCATGCCCTCTGTTTCACCCAGTCAGTTCTGAGAATGTGGTGCACGCCATTCTGTTTAAAACCCCAGTTCCAGTATTGCTAAACTAATTTAAGGCATTTTTTAAACAACTACAAGCCATGTGAAACGATTAGTGATCTCAGTGTCGATAAGGAAGTGGACTCCACCCAAGAGTGTCAAAGATGCTTGTATCTGTCTGAAACGACAGGAACGGATATAGGTCACTCGTTCACACACACACACACACACACACACACGCACACACGCACACACACACACACACCCATCCACCCACACACAGCTAAGCCACAAGCCAGTGATCAGCTCGGAAACCTTCGACAGCTAAATATACGCACATGTGCATAAAGCTATCGTACACACAATACTGCACTGCTGCCACCTAGACATCTGCACATCAGACCAGTTAATACGACTTTGTCAATTAAATCTCTGGGAACACTCAAATAACAGAAAAATTATATTTAAATGTTATATATATATATAAAGACAAGGGACTTGATTAAGTGTCATGGGTAAATTCGAACAAACCTTGTACACTTGTCCATAGGTGCCATTTCCAACTACTTCTACCAGTTCAAATATTCCAGCTGGGTCCTGAAAGCATGTGAAACAAGACATTAATATTCTGGAAGCAGTCAATGAAATTTAAAAATAAAAAACAAACAAACAAAAAACAAACAAACAAAACTTAAAATAACTTGTATTTATATTTAACTCAAAAAATCTATTTAGAAAATGAGTGTATGTCCATGACAGCCACGATTCTTAAAAGCAACAGTTTATTTCATTGGACCATTTAGCACAATTATTATAGGATAAACAAAGAAAGTTCTTTATGACGCTGTCACAAAACGGCCAAGTATGTTTCGGTGAATATATACATACGGCACATCTAACGTCTTCATAATACGTCTTAGAGTTAAGAAGTCTTGGGGGGAGAAAAATGTGTGACTTGCTTTTGACCTTATGGGTCGCCTCAACAGGGACCAACCATTAGTACTGACACAACATTCTTCCACGGCTCAGACTTGAGATCCTTTGTTTTATTTTCGATAACAATGCACACCAATAACGTTCGTTTCGATTAGTTTACAAGTACGCTCATAGTTTTTCCTGTGTGTCACAAAATAGCGTAAACAAAAAAAGTTTCAACTCCTCAACGGGATTGTGTTCTACCAGTCAGTTCGGTGCACAGATTGCAGTTGCTTTTAATGCGAAACTTCTCTGAAGTTTAACTGGCATCCATAACACGCTTACTTTATTGCCAGTTTTGAAAACATACGTACTCAACTGTCACACAAACGTTCGATGCAACGTTCCTTTATGTAAACTTTGAAACGCGAAACTCCTTTGTTGTTGTCAGTGATACATTAGCTACCAATTGCAGCATCTGGGGCATGTTTACACAGACGTCTGCGTTACATTTTAATTAATGGACGCTAAATAAAGGATATACTCACCCTCAGAGAAGACAAGTCAATGCTATCAAGACTTTTAGTGGTGCAATCTCGAGCCATGGCAAAGCTTCGTTTTGCGATTGCACTCAAGCAGAAGACATATAGGCTAGTTACAGCAATTTCCCAAAGTTAACGGTTTGAGAGCGTGTCAGTCCATGGCTGCTGCTGCTGCGGGTCTGCGACAAACACAGGAAACTTCTCATCCAACAGCGAAACCCGGAAAACGCAGAGGAAACAAAAAAGGGTTCCCTGCTCTCCTCCCCCAAGAAAACAAAATTTGAAGTGTTCAGTTCATAACTTTTCCCAGCGTAACACCGGCAGAAAGAAAAACTGGGGCGTCATTAATACTTTGTTGACAAGTTAATGGCCCAGTGCGTGTTTGAAACCTTGTTTAAAGTAATCCGCAATGGTTTCCCAACATATGTAGCCTAAGCAACAACTGCTCGGAAGTCGCAAGGGGTTTGCATGATGAATGAGCACTGTGTTCAGGTTTGCCAATGTCACTGTAATGATACTTCAAGTTATACTGAAATGTTTTTTTCCCTGGAAAACATTTTAAAGTAAAGAAGTGTCTGTCTGAATCGACGATCTGAAATGATTTTTTTTTTTTTAAATCAGTAAAGCTACATTTAGTTTTAATATACCACAGTCAGCCTACTTCGACGAACGCACAGCATTTCAGCTGTGTCTGACGTAAACCGCGATGAATCAGTTACTTATACGGTTAATTTGCCAGGAGCCTTTGTGTGCGCGACTCTTGCTCCCACTCGGTGACCGGTGGAAGGAGATGCCCTGCGCCCGAGGCAGCTGACCCCTGAACAGGACCACTGTGTGAGGCTACAGAGCGTCCTTTCTTGAGCTGTGGTAGAAACAATGCGGTGACATTATGAATAAGCAAAGAGTTGCCGTGGCTTATGATATAATGGCATTCTTATGTAAAGTTAAATAACAGAACAGAGAGAGAGAGAGAGAGAGATGGAGCCTCTTAGAGATAGGGTGGAGTTCCAGCTAAATGTAATTGCTCTCCAATGCCAACCCCTCCTTTGGATAGAAAACATAATTTAAATATTAAACATTTTCAGTTGGTCATATACTCAGCAAGGGCTGGGCATCTGTGTCAGTTAGCAGCGTAGCCTTGTTGCCTACATATGGTTAACATACGGAGAAGGGATGCTGTAAAGCAACTGTAAACACTTATGCCCATTTATGCTGCATGGTACTCCAGCAAAACCAGTCCAGTCACATGTTCTCAAAAAATAATGAATAACATAAATGGGGGGGGGGGGGGGGGGGGGGGGGGGGGTGGAGAGATTGGGGAGAGAGTGCAACTTGCTTTCCAAACCCTGTACCAACCTTTTATTTCCTTAGTGCCTACGAACAACTACTGTTCCACATGGTCCTCTGAATGAATTTCTATACAAATTACATGGCTGCGTTAGTAAATAACAGTTTAAAAAAACCCCACGACCTTTCACCTTGTTCAGTCTCAGACCACTTTAGTTTTTCATGTTAACAGTTATCGCAATTTATGAGATGTGTTTGAGAGGCTTATTACCCTAGTACAGTTTCGCTGGGATGCAACCACAAATAAATGCCCTTTCCGGCATGCAGTAAATTGCTTGCTCTCCACTGTGTATATATATATAGCATAATTCTACTGGTTTCCAGCCACTAGGGACAGCCCAGGGGACCAGCGCATGCAGGACGGACAAAGGTTGCCACGATAAACTGTGCTGGTTCGCCCTCATGCAGAAATTACATTGGCTTGCATCACGTTACAAATTTGCATTTAAACAACATGGCCAGTGTAAATACATTACAGCGACATAACACTCGCAGGAAAAGTGCAAAGTTTAATTGGTTTTCCGAATGGCTCTACCGTGACTCATCAATCAAGAGAACTTTTATTCCCAGCGTTGGGGTCAAAATTGTCCAATAGGATTCATGGAGGACATCAGGGCTTTGGGAGTGCACGGTTGTAGCACCCTGCCATTTGGTGCTCACGTTCTAAATAGGACTTCCTCAAAGGAATATTGGAGGGTACATTGCTTAATTCTTGCTTGGCAGAATTGTGTCTTTTTAAATCCACATATTAGAAAGACATAGCCAACATGTGGGACTACAATACAGTAAATAGTTCTGAGGGTTAGCCCAAAGTGAGAAAAAAATGATAAGAAAAAAAAGAAAACTCACAAAGAGCACAAGGTCTTCAAGGTGCCAGGTATTGGTGAGAGGCTGCTGCAATAATCAAAAGTGTTTTTCACTTAGCACAACTATACATCCTTTTTCTAAACTGCTTACTTCTGGTCTGGGTGACAGGGGATCAGGTACAGATACATTTGGTGAAATGCAGGACTGCTCAGAAAGGTCCTCAGCCAGGATTCAAACTCAGTACCTTCTTGCTGTGGGGTGACTGCACTACTCACTGCACCACTGTGCCTCCTGTTCACATGACTATAATTCATAAAACCGTATTGTTAAAAAAAGAAAATACCGTATTGCTAAAAAAGAAAATATCGTATCGTATGTCTCTCTCTCAAAAAGCTAATCCCCCCCCCCCCCCCCCCACAACCAATGCAATAAAAATAATCTTCAAGTTAAAAAAGGAAAATCATGATGCATTCAGAACACTGCTTTTAGATTGGTTGAAATTTTTGTCATTAAATAAACTTGGGCCTTGATCAACGGCTGTCACTGGGAAACACTGGGAAATCAATTATTGTTATCTTGGAAAAACAGGATGGGTACGTACAAATTATTAAAGGCAGAACTGAATTCCCAGCATATTGGCACATCCTCTCAAACAGCAAATAGGTTCAGTGAGGAGACGGGTCACTGTCTGTTTCCTCTCCTTGATCCTCCCTTTCACAGTAAATTAAAAACGTATGAGACGAGTCAAGGCCAATTTTTCACACAGAGCAGAAGAAACTCAGCTGGGAAGCAGCCACAGAACACACTCATGCATTTGTAGTGTGAATAGTGTAGCATAATACAGCACAGTATACTTTTTCAATGTGACTCAGTGTCTGGTAATAGGTATGATTTATGCCAAGGTTGGGCCTGACAGATTCCGTTAACTGATGCCTAATTCATCAGAAGCCCACGATGGCACAGAAAAAACAACGGGGAACAAAATAAAAAACTTTCTATTCTATTCTATTCTATTCTATTCTATTCTATTCTATTCTATTCTAGATACGAACACTAGTGTGTCCATTCAAGTGTCCATTCGCAAACCTATGGAGTGAAAAGGCAGATTTTCCTGGATTGCATTTTACAGTCAACTAATTTCTAAGAATATTAAAAAAATCTTCTTAAAAAAAGGCTTCAAGAACAGGTTTTTTGGAATGTTTTTTTTTTTTCAAAACTCCAAGTCAATGTTTTAGAACTTCATTGCTTTCAATTATCAGTAGTGATTGTTACAGTACATCAGCATTAGAATGTTCAGTTAAGAACATTCCAATCACATATTTGCAACTTCACACCTTAAAGGTTTAAATGTCCTTGACTCAGTTCACTCAACATTAATGCATATTATCGCTCTCCACAAATCAAATTTGTATTGTTTCAGGTCAGGCATTCACCTAAAATGCACCAGAGGCATACTCAGAAAATTCACTGATCAATACTTCCTTTTGTAATTGGTGTTATATTTAGCATGTGTATAGGAATTTCAGTTTAAAATGAATAGTAAGTGTAAAGATTGGAAAAGAACAGTGAAAATGCAGGTTGGACAAACCCAGCCTACTAAAATCAGATCATCCTTATGTTTGATATATTGTACACTTTTAAAGGCCAACCAATCACTTTGCCTGGATTTCGTACTTCAGAGAATATTTCTGGGCACACCTTACTCTAAGTGTGTTTGAAAATAACGGAAAAGGACCACAAGACCTCCAAGGGCCTGTGAGTGTGTTATGTTTTCATTGTAGCTGCAGCTGACTAAGCAGATTTATTCTCATGCTACAACAGAAGATCATATCTGACACACTGCCACTTCACCTTCTTCCAAAGTAGTGGTTTGAGGACCCGTAACGGTTCTGGTGAATTTATTCACATTCTGTGCTGTGTGTGCACGTGTGTGTGTGCGTTAATGATTTAAAAAAAAAGAAAAGTGTTACATTTTCTTGGTAGCCTGGTCGGGTGTATTTATAGCTTGTGGTGAGATATTGCTCATTTTAGCCTTTCTTTTCATTTAGTCATGTTATATGTTGCCAGCAGTCAAATACGCATTTGTTTTGGATTCAAATACTTTTTACTGATCTTGTCCGGTGTATTGGAACCAATAAAATACTCTTGAGGAGAGCAAACCCTGCCTTCTGGTCATATTGGCAGGCTCGATTACACCAGGCAAAATCAATGGAGCGCAGAAAAGTATTTAAATCCAAAACGAATACGTATTTGACCCAGGTTCGCTTGCCGGGCAGATCATTCTGGTCTCTTTCAGTTTTTCAAAAACCGTCAAAGGTTGAAAGATTTTCCTCAGCGTGATAATAAGTTTTCTCCTTCAGCTGGGGCTGGCTGAGAGCTGAATTGTAATGTAGTTGCTATTATTGCCGGGTTAGGTAACCATATTCCATCTGGGTTTCCAGCAGGAGTTCAAGGTCTCAGACGGTCTCTCTTGGCACACCGCGCACTTGCTGATTTGAATTTATGTGAGAGTTCTCGCTGATTCAATTAAGCACCCCTTTGATTAGAATGAAACAAAACCAGAGCACAGCTCACTGAAGGAGTTTAGCTTCTCCCCGCGCACGATGTTGTGATGGATTACATCTTGTGAATCCGGCCACCTCCACTAGAGGGCGCTGTCGTCTCCGGTGCAGTGCGTGCGTCACGGATAGGCAACTATCAACAGGATTGAAAAAGTGCGATGTTCCGTATTTATGATTGACAGGAAGAGAGATGAGTCAGTTTTGTGACACAGCTCCACTTCCCCAGCCCCATGCATGCAAGGCTTCACCCACTCCACTGCTACACGTACATATCGACAATTAAACATTTACACTGGACAGGAGATTAACAATGAACTAAGTCAATAGAAATAGTGTTGATCAGTTTAAGCTGGTGAAACTGATGCCCTCTACTCCGTGGGACCATTTTAAAAGGCCCTATCATATGAAAAGATGAGCATACATGAGAGACAGAACACTTGAGGCAGCACAAAAGAAACTTACTAAATGCACACAGTGGTGAAAAAACTCTATGCAGGGATGTCACATTACCAGAATCATTCATTTATTTCATATACACATTTAAATGCAATAGTTTCCACATAATCAGGTCATTTAAACAAAACAAACTCCTTTAAATACCATGTTTTTTTTCTTTCTGTTTTCCAAACTGAAGTGCGGGTTCCTAAGAAGCCCGCGGGTAAATGAAACAGCTGAGCAACTTTAATTCGGGGACTCGTGAACCGTTTGCTCTTGACGCTTTCCAACAGGGTGTTTTGCTACAGCACATTGGGTTTGAGGTCAGCAATGATAAATGTTAAGCTCTGCCAAGGCATTGTGCCATTTCATCCAGAATGTTCCCCACAGTGTCCTTTTCCCAATCAGTTATTTTCTTCCTGATGATTTCCCCCAGTTCATCTGTTTCTCATGTTTAGCAATCCAACATATAGTATCTTCTTTCATACCGAGCCCTGTTTCACCCTTTTAATTAAAAACGTGTGATGTACGTTAAATTAGCTTTACGACTGGCCTGTCTCGTTTACTAGTGTAAATAACTGCACTGAATGTGAAGGACGTTGCTGAATTATAGCTATTGCACATTGACGTTATGTAATGCCCATGTCATACCCATCCCACGAGCAGAAATACTTCACTTTCTTATGTGCCAGGACATTACGTAAAACCGTGTGAATCAATGCCAATGCACATAGGCATTCGTGTGTGTAATAGCACCCTGTGAAAAAACAATGCTGACACAAATGCACCACATCATCAAAAAGGTGAGAATATGAACTCTCAAGCAATATTCATAAAGTCAGGATTTATATAAAAAAAAGAAAAAAAAGAAAAAGGACAGCAACTCTCATGTTGTGACTTTCAAGTGTCCAAAGCAAAGCAAAGCAAACCCATTGACTTCATAAGGGCCCAATGCTTTGTTATGTCAGATGCCGGCTACATTCTGAAGAGCACCTGTTGCCAATCTCCGGTCCCCATGCTCTAGCGGAGCACGCTGCTGACCACACAGATTGCCAATATCGGAGAAAGGCAATTCCTCACTTGGCCTCAGCAAACAGAGAGACGTGAAAAGATCTCGAAAGTAAAGACACACAGCAGAAATACCTCCCATCGATACCAATAAGAAAACCAGCACAGCTGAAGCTCACAAACGCTTTGGGTTCAACAAAACAATCAATGTGAACAAGGGACGTCATAACTGAGCGCAGGTCGGTTCCAAATTTTAAAAAAAGAAAAATGTGTGAGCTAAACCGAAATGAACAACTGCTGATAGAAGGCTTTTGAGCCAGCCAGTTCAAATAGTTCCTAATTCAACTCCATATTATTTCTTTATTGAAAAATACTCCTTTGCATGTGTTTGAAAAAAATGTATATTTATACTGTGGCTGTGTATTTCATTTTCACAATTCCATTACAGCATGGAAATCAATTAATTAAATAGGCGAGGGGTGGGGGTGGGGGGGTGTATGGGGGGACTGACATCACTGGAGCCAGAAGAAACGTCTGTCATTGGTTGTACAGCCGTCTGGCTAAACCAATGGCGATCAACATATGTCAATGAAGGGGGGATATATATCCGGCCTCCATCTAAGCCCTGTTTTTGGGGTGGAGACGGGGGAAGGGAGACCCTTACACCTTATGCATTCTGGACAGAAACACAAAGCAAATCAGGTTACCTAAGTAATAAGACTGTTCCCAATTATATAAAACTTGATTACTATCCGTATATTTTAACAACAGCCATTTTAAATGAAGGGTGTCAGGCAGTCCACCCCAGTCCTAACACATTCCCAGGTCAGTTTTGTAATTATTGCTTTTTTTCCCCCCATGATGCTAAGACCCAGAGTCCACGTGGGATCGTTCCCAATGGTCGTTTCTGTCTGGCTAGATAACACACCGCCATCTGCGAACAAACACTGGCGTCTGGAAAACAGGTTGGCACGGATCAGCTGAACATTCACGCGCGCGCGTGTGTGTGTGTCTATTGCAGGGCCATGCAGGGCCACGGCTGTTGCCCACATCTTCATTAAGAACAACAAAATACAGCGTCAGGAAAAAAATATTTATCATCATTATATGAAGAAAAGAAAGAGGCAGAAAGGGTCAAAGACTATGAGAGTGACAGAAAACCAATCAAACCATAAATGGTACAAAACATTGCAAATATTCATATTTAATTGGCTTAAAACAATGACAATAACTTGGTGTAAATTGAAACATGGTTTATTTGCTTAAATATTATATTTTAAAGCTCACAAAGAATGTGGTCCTTCCCTCTTAACAGAATTGTGCTGCAATTGTGCTCCCATTGCCTTGAACAACCCCCAATTAGAAACCTTTTAATGCGGGTACACACACATACTCATACACCAATAAAACTTCCAATGAATCATTATGTATGCCTCTAGAAGATATGAAAACTGTACATAATAACAACACCTTGAACTTTAAAAAACAAGGTCATATATTACTCATCTCCAAAAGGAGAATTTCAAGTAGTAAAATCAAAAGTAGAGCTACCCTCATTTTTTTCAGCCGAACAACGGAAAAAACAACAAAAAAAAAGAAGAACAATCCCAAAAACGATGTAACCACTATGTAAAAAGTCATCGGGAGATCGTCGTCCTGTTTCTGTTTCATTTTGACTGAAGTTTATCGTAATGAATCCTCATGCAGATAAGAAAGGGAGAGCCAAGTCAGACTAGCTTTTCCTCGAAGCCGGTCTACCAGATGTCGCTGGTGAGCTCCCGTCCGGACAAGGGGACGAACGTGCTGTTCAAGTGAACGTCCGGCTTGCCCTTGCCCATGGTGTTGTTCTGCCCCACCTGCCCGTTGAGCAGGGTCATGGGGATGTTGCAGTACACGTGGCGGCCCCCCAGCGTGCCCATCTGCACGGGGGACGGGGGCATCTCGTACTCGTAGCTCCGGCACAAGTGCCTCATCTGCGGGTTCGTCTGGTTGAAGTCCGGGATCTCCGCGTGCGCCGGCGCCAGGGAGGCGGAGGTGGTCGTCATGGCGATGGTGGAGACCGTCTGCAGGTCGCCGAACAGGCCCTGCTCGCCCGAGTCCAACACCTGCCGGCGGGAGAGGCTCTCCTTCTTCTTGGCGGGCATCTCGTACAGCACCTGCTTCCAGAACTTGGAGTTGAGCTGGTTGCTCTTGGGCCCCCGCCACTTGATTATGGACAGGAGCTTGATGGTGTGCTTGAGGGCCTCCACCTCCTGGTAGTTGATGACGCTCTTGAGGTCGGGGCACTCGATCATGATGACCTTGATCTCCCCGGTGACCAGCATGCTGTGCAGCCGCGTCTCCAGCTGGAAGATGCTCCAGCCGCGCTTCGCCACGAACTCCGGCGTCAGCACGATGACGAGGCGGCGGCTCTGCTCCACGCTCCTCGCCAGGTCCTCGATGTAGACTACGGGGGGGGGGGGGGGGGAGAGAGAGTGAGAGAGTGAGGGGGGGGTTGGGAAGAAAGTGAGAGAGAGAGAGAAAGAGAGAGAGAGGGGATTGGGCAGGGAGAGAGAGAGGAGAGAGGAAAGAGAGATACAGATAGAGAGAGAGAGAGACCAGACAATGATATATGTCAATATAGGTCAATATAGTTGGACAATGAACAAAGTAAATAAAGGTCCTTGTAACATTTCTACAAAGCAACTTTGATATTAAAACCTTCATATTAAAACTTCATAATGCTGGGATGTCTTCACCGTTCACAAGCGTACAGTAACACTGCTGGGATGCGAAAACAAGTAAAAACCTAATATTTTCTCTCATAAAGAGGCTGTAAAAACATTCCGCCTCAGATGATATTTCATTAGCATTACCACAGCCAGATTGCGATGCAACTGCTGGGTAGAGTGAGCTGTAGAGCTGAATTACCGCAGACCGACTTCACATTTCGTAGCCGGCTTGGTGCAGTGACTCATGGGAAATTGGGAGAGGGGTTGGGAGGGGGAGTGCGGGGAGTACATGGCATATTTGCTCTGTGCGGTAGACACATTGCTGCAGGCACAGTCTGTGGAAGGTGTTGCGGTGCCTGGGTCTGTCCTGTAGGGGTCCTGTTGCTTCAGTCCCCCCTCTCCCCCCTCCCCCCCCTCCCCCCTCGCTACCCCCCTCCTCTCCCCACTCAGTCACTTACCAGACACCATTCAGTATTGAAAATCCCACATACATACACACACACACACACACACACACACACACATGCACGCATATGAACATGCACACACACACACACACATGCACAAAATTAAGATTAAAACACAACCAAGTGCAGTGAAAAATGCATATAATACAAGTAAAACAGCTCATACAACAAAAATATCATGAATAAAACAGTAATAATTACAAAGGATTAAAAGCTAGTTTAAAAAGATTTGTTCTTCAAAGGGAAAGTGTTGATTCTCTTCCCTAAATTGGAGGCCTGCACAGAGAAAGCTTGATCAGGCTTGTAAAGCGGCTTGTGGGGACACAAACATGTCCCTTTACTAAAGAACTGAGGACCTGCTGTGGGAGATCAGGGAGTGGGGAGATTAGAAATGTGCTCAGGGGCAAGCCTATTTATTACCTGAAAATGTAATTATTAAAATCTTGAAAACTACACTAAAAAACAATCAGGCAGCCAGTGCAGAGAGGCAACAGGAGGGAAAATACTGCAATGCCCTTATCACCTGAAGGCTAATTGAAAATTACACGTAGAGTCTTGATGATATGAGTGGATGTATGACTTTATAATTCTAAATGTACACCTGAAACAGCAGTAGCAAATCTGAGATGGCTTCTGAATATGTTTGAATTCATTATACCTTCAGAGAAAACACCATGTTCTTTAGCTCTGACTTTGTGAGTGTTAAGGTAGTTCACGCAAACTGGCATTGAATAAGATCAATCTGTTCTTGGTATCGGGTAGTAGAACGTCAAAATTCAAGCAGTCAGTTCGAAAGAATCTGATTGTTCCAAATTTTTTATGGCTATGACAATCGAGGAAAAACAAATATTTCAGTTGCCAGCCTTGACAGACAAGTACAGTTCTGTACTTTCTGCATAAAAGTGAAAAGACGTACAAGGCCTCCAGACATACTAGACATCAACAAGGTGAGCAAAACCGCAACCTCCTTCCCACTGCACCAATACTGCTCTTCTAAAAATCAGGGAAATGCGAATATCACTATAGCCAGATAAAAAAAGAGCCAGATCGGATAGACAAGATCTTAAAGATGACATATTTTTATAAAAGAACAAAAAGAAGATGTTCAGTAATGATGGGAGAATTAATGATAGCAGTTCAAAGACTTCCCACATACTGTGCCCTCGCGATACCTCTTCTAAGATATTAATAGAGAATGTACTTAAAGACGAACATAGATGTATTAGAGAGACTATAAAACAAAATTACTGTGCTGCCCTCCAGCTGATAGTACTACTGCTGAAGTGATTTTAAACTGATTTATTGTATATTGTAATATATCTCTTTATTGTAATATATCTGCTTACTGTAATATATCTCTTTATTGTAACATATCTCTGCATTCAGTTTTCAATGGCTGGATGTTTTTTTTTTTGCACATCTTTTTGGCTCAGTTTTTCTTTTCCTCACAATTTGTAATTCCTAACCAACATTGAGAGCTGTAACCATGCTGCTATATCTTCTGCCATTTTAGATATACAGCGATGCTGTATGTCTAAAGCAAATGACAGAAAACCAACTTGAAGATGGTTGGTTAGACGAAGCAGACTTTCTAAAACAAGGGAGGGAATGGAGTTTTCTGACTTTGTAACTTTAGTGGGCAACGGATATCATGTGTGAAAATGGGAGTTTGGGGAACCTTCTCAAAGCAAGATCCAGCACATTAATGCACAAGTAGCAAGGCTGTGGAAATACGCGACGACTCCAGCTGCAGTCAATCACGCCTCTCCAGGCTCAAATTAAAAAGATAGCACATGGGGGTTTTCCAGAGGATTAGCATTAACCACTGATTTGGGATAAGTGGGCAGTTACGCCCAACGTCTAAGTGACCACATGAAAATAGTTTACGCGATACGGATTTTGTCTCCATGGTTTCATTGCATTGTAACCATGCCAGCATTGTTTAATGACCTTCGAACACTAGGAAGTGAAAATATTTAGCATAGTATGGATAAATATGATTATATATCCCCAAACAATAAAAGCCGGAGAGCAAAATCATATCAAAGGTCAACTATCCTGGCATGTTTTTGTTGTTTTTGAGATCCATGTAAATGTAGCACAGCCAGTTAAAATGCACGGTATCATACTGCAAATATCAGCAGACAGTTTTGCATGCATTCCGTAAAACAGAGACGTCTGCACTGTCACGAGGTTGCTATTTATTCATTAGTTTGGTCAGCACTTGAGTTCACACTGAAATGCATCTGCAAATGCATTTATAAATGTACTTTCTTTCCACTCTCCAGCTCGAAAAGAAAAAAAAAAAAAAAAGAGAAAATGATGGAAGAGCAACAACACATTGCAATTTCACGGTCAATTTGCAGTGCATAAATAATACAATTTGTACAAGCAGCACTAAGCAGCAGAGTTTTTTTTTTTTTTTTTTTTTTTTTTTTAAACACTCATGATTATGCAAATCAATTAATACAAATAGGTGCCAGAAATTCTTGTTTATACAAATGAGCTGTTTAAATGAATGATGCTATTTGCACCCGGCTCGATCTGGTCTGTAAGCGCTCTTGGCTAACGACGGCTTCCTGCGACTCCGCTCCCTCCTTTTTTTTTCTTCCTTTTTTAAACACTTTTCTCTCCTCGGGACCGTCGATACGACTGAGCGAGCGCCACGCCGCGTGGGCGAATAACACACATGGAAGATTTTTATTTACGTAAGCATTACTTTAAATCAGCCCGGGGACCTTTTGATTTATTTTGTATGAACAAGCTCCTAAATAATGCAAGAAGGAGACATTAAATTGCAGCGGATTTTTGGCATAGAAGGAGGGGTGGGGGGTGGGGGTGGGGTGGGGGTGGGGGAGGGGGAGAGTATTTTGGAGGTTTCAGACAAGGCGAGATTTCATTGGCTGATATAACACAGCGCTCAGCGCGCAGGAAGTGAACGCGGAATTGGGTGACGGGCCCAAGGTTGCGTTTTGAACGTTCACAAAGCTACGGGCGGTGCTGTTTTCTTTCTCCACACTCCTGCGCGTCTCTAACCGTGCGACACGTATTTGCTTCGCTGCACCTTTCCGATAAGGCACCAAAAAAGAGAGGGGGGGAGAGAGAGAGAGAGAGAGAGAGAGAGAGGGAGAGAGAGAGAGAAACAGCTGCCAGGGTGCTGCCAGGGTGCTTGGGGACTCACAGATAGGTAGCACAACATGTGCTCATGCCAGATGCTGCTACTCTACACCGTACAGTACGTACGATAAACCGGCAAATCTTCCTCCGACAGTCATGAGAAAGTGACAAAACAAACAGCACTGGGAGATCAGGAAGTGCCTGTGACCGGACTATCATGCAACAACCGTAAGGGTTTTGCGAAGGCGCCCTTCCGGGGAGGCGGGGCGTGACGGGGAGGGGAGGGGCGGGGCTTACTGCTGCTGGGGATGAGGTCGCGGTCCGGGATGAAGAGCTTGTAGCCGTAGTGCTTCTCCAGGACGTCCGGCAGCACCTCCAGGGCAAACTGCTCCTCCTCACTGGTGCTGCGGTGCAGGCTCTCCGGGTCCACTTTGGTGTAGGACAGGTACGCGTCGTACTCCTTGTTATCTGCGGGAACACCAAGGGAGTTATAAAGCACCCTGAATCTCCAGACAGGCTGTGTGTCATGTCTGACAGCTCTAGGGCTCTTCATTTTGGGTGAGGTGAGGTTATTCCAACCTTACTCCAGAACAGGACGTGGTAAAGCGTTTTTAATGCTGTAAATCGATATTCGCATGCTGAAATATGATTTAATGTTGAGCAGTCCATGAACGCCAACCCAACAATGTCATGCTGGATCTGGTCAATACAAATTTCAAACGTCTAGTTATTTAAATTCTTAATCCTGAAACACAGAGGGGTGGATTCACAAAGGGTTGATATATTCATCAAAGCATAAAATGCCCAGAATTTGGTTAGAGCCAGAACAGCAGCTCGAAGCTACAGAACTCTTCCTTATATAGCCATGCTGAAGGCTCCGCCTTGCGCTGTGATACAGTAATTTATGGCTGAGAATGCGCTCTTCCTACGTCTGAGGTAATCCATCCTTTGATATACATATCACCCGCCACAACAAATCCACAGAAACCCTGATGGGAAAGATCCACCACCAGAGGATGGTGTATTTACAGTTACATGCCCTGGGAAAAACAGCAGGTAGCATACCTCATTCATACTTAAGACAGACACACCTCACCCTACACAGGATGCTGTGGTTGGATGCTTACTGTCCAATCACAGCATGTTTTGCATGCCTCATTCATACTCAGATGGACACTCCTCCCCCTGAAAAGGATGTTGTGATTGGATGCTTACCGTCCAATCACAGCATCCCTAGCATGCCTCATTCATACTGTACTTAAGACTGACACTCCTCCCCCTGAAAAGGATGTTGCAATTGGATGCTTACCGACCAATCACAGCATCCCTTACATGCCTCATTCATACTCAAGACGGATACGCCTCCCCCTGAAAAGGACGTTGCGATTGGACGCTTACCGTCTTCAGCCTCGTCACTCCCAAAGTGGCGGCGGTAGCAGAGCATGATCTCCACATTGTAGCACCTGTAGATGGCGGTAAGGAAGCCCAGCAAGAGCAAGATGGCCCCCAGTCCGCCAGCCAGCTCTAATCTGTACAGGTCTAACCGGAAAAGAAAAACAACAACCCAGGTTACAGAGACAGTGATGAGGGTCAAACAGGCCTTCAAGGAGACAAAGAATTTCTTATTACTCAACGTTTCACAAATAAACTCTTCACAGTAAAATATCCAGTGCTCATTCAACCCTAACAGAGTGCATGTGAGTTCAACTGGGACCATATGTGCTCTCTGTAAGAGCTGATTTAATGCTGAACATTTTACTGCGTAAGAGCAAAAACCAATAGAAACAAAAAACATGACCGAAACCTCACACATAAAAATGAAAAAGAAATAAATAAAGATCATATAAACAGAGGTCATACAGGAAACTGGAAGATTCCGGATTCTTTCACACTTTTGTGTTTCCCTTCCAACAGCTGTGTGCTTTTCCAACATGGGGGCCAAGCAGAGAGCATGAAGGCCCGGAAACTCCCTCTAGTTCCTTGTGTTTCTCACTTTAGCCTGCTAGAATCATCAGGGTCACAGCTATACTGGCAGTAAATATAGGCTTTGTTGAGCAATAGAGAATATGCAGCACAGATAGAAACAGTGCTGCATAAAAACAGTGAACAACAGTTCAAACACCCACACACACACGTTTGCACACTTCATACAGATATGCAAAAACACATATGCGCACATATCACGTACACACATCCATGTTCTCTCTCTGTCTCTCCCTCTGTCTCCTACTGTCTCTCTCTCACTCTCTCTCTCCCTCTGTCTCCTACTGTCTCTCTCTCACTCTCTCTCTCTCTGCCTCTCTCTCTCTCATACTCGACTGACCATAATCGTTCATGTTATAATCATTCATGTCTGCCCCTGCTGCCATTCACCAAACAGGAGCGATAAATCTCTGCTTGGGTCACTCTTTTTGAGGGCGGCACCATCCCTCACTCTCCTGCTCCCCGGCCGCACCCTTCATACATTACACAAACTGCTGATGCCACTCGTCAGTGTCGCGGTGCGCTACGCTACATGGCTAAGAGCGCAGCGTAATCACATGTAATATGATCGCCGCACAGCTCCTGATAAGAGTTATAATAATGGTCACATGGTTATTTTTTATTCATTCAAAAAATACGATTATTAATCCATATTCCAGGAAGGTGCAGCCGAACCCAGATTTCACTCCAGTTTTTAAAGGATGCGCTGCCCACACAACCCTAAAGTCCAGGGGTCAGAAAGTCCTGCCATGTGACCCAGACACAAGTCCTGCCATTTGATTCTTCTTCCCATGAACTCAGCCCAACTGATTTTACTAATTAGTTCTACCCCCTGCCTGACGAATTGCGCTAATAAGCAAATCCAGGTGATTGATCCAACAGATTTTACTTTCTGAACCAGGATTTTCCACCTCTATTTATAGCAGGGGTAACCGACCCTGTTGCTGGAGATCTACCATCCAGTAGGTTTTCATTTGAACCCTAATTTGGCACACCTGACACTATAAATTAACAGCTAAACGAGATCGCTCGCTGTTGAATGAGGTGTGCTTTGTTAGGGTTAGAGTGAAAACATACAGAAAGTAAGATCTCAAAGAACAGCGTTGGCTGCCACTGCTTTATTGTATCCCAGATTTTGAGCTGAGGCACAATTTATACTGTAGTACAATAACATCCGACCAGCAGAGGGCTCTGCTGCCCCACTCGCAGACTGTCTCTTCACAAACAGAACCAGAATCACAGTTACTATGGCAAACTCCGGTCCACCAGGGGAACAAACATACCCTTTTTCTTTTTACATACTGGATCAAACGACAACGGAAATACGTATTAATACAGAGAAACATTTAGATGAATAAACGCATTCACGTTCATGCATTCTCATTTGTTTGAATCTCACTTAAAAAAAAGTGAGAAAATTATACTTCAAGGGATTTGCGGTGGTCTCCCTCTCTTGCACACACACGCACACACACACATGCACACACATGTACACACATGTACACGCATGCAAACATACACACAGACACGCACGCACACACACACACAGACATATACACATACATACACACACTTAAAATGTATCATTATTGCTGTTTCTATGATTGATGTAATTGAATTCCGTTTGCCTATTATTTCTCCCAAATGCATGCCCATAATATGGTGAACATTTTGGATACTTCACAAAAAAAAGAAAACAAGAAAAAAAAGAAAAAAGCTCTGCATTCCAGACTAGAAGTTTGAAATTCCGCCACTTTGAGAGAGAAAGAACAGCACCTGAAGGCCCGATAGCAGTGTTTAAACTAATGTACTTTTTAAAATTTTTTACAAAATGAGATGTCAGTCATAACATGGCCATTCCGTGGCATTAAAAGGTAAAACAGGCTCCCCATTTATGAATATATTAGATAGCATTAACGAATGTGGAAGTGTTGTTTTGGGCATTAATATTAATATGCCTTTATCCCCTGTGACCTTCTGGGTTATTGCGGTGGTGCGCAGCGGCATACTCATCCAGAGAATACATTTCAGCGAGTATCAGCGACAATGGCGATTTTTTGTCTTGCCTGGTTTTTTTTTTTTGTTTTTTTTTTTCCGCCCAGGTTCAAAGACGGGCGAAATCATTGTGATTCCGCCACCAGCGCGCGGGCTATCAAAGAGGAAGAGCGCCGAGGTCGGGCCGGCACCGTTTGCCGGGGCGAAACCCAAAAAAAAAAAGCCCTGTCACCCCGTATCTCTCTACCGCCGCTCCAGACAGAATTACAACCGAAAACCACTCCGGCGACGCCGCCGCGTGCCTTTCCCTCCCGCGTTTATGGATACTGTAAAAGTTAATTCATAAATTAAATATTTATGGCCACTCTTCCGGGATTTACAGCACGAATCATAAAAAAAAAAAAAAAAACCAAGTTCAATGTTAGCATTTGATTCAGTCGGAAAGGACGTCTGCTATTAATTTTAAAAATGCGAGGCTGATCGGAATAGGCTAAATGAAACTGCATAAAGACAGCATTAAAGGTTTTTCATTGGTGCGATTTGACGGTTGGGGAGTAGGCCGAAGCCTAGCTCCACAATGTCTGGGAACCAGCGTACAGTTTCCTTCCAGGTGGGCCACAGCACAGACTCGTGTCTTTGATGCTCTCTGTGCGTTCTGCGTTTGAGCACAGGGGACAGAAACTACAACAACAACAACAATAGGCCACCGAGCTCTATCAAGAGCCGAGCATGAGAATGAGTCAGAGGATGTTCTCTCAACCTTAATCAGAGAGAGAGCGACAAAGAGGGAGAGAAGGAGAGAGAGAGACAGAGAGTGGAAGTGAGAA
>CM077286.1:70917978-71000478 GCA_039654925.1 Anguilla pacifica | reverse complement strand
ACACACATGACTACATATATATACATGCTCACCAGACCTGGGTCAAATACGTATTTGTTGTGGATTCAAATACTTTTCTACGTTTTACACACACGCACACACACACACACATGCACGTGCGCGCACACACACACACACACACAGACACATGCATGTGCGCGCACACACACACACACACACAGCACACAGCACGCACTGATACCTGACTTCGCTTTCTCTGATGTGACCCTTCAGCTCCTCCACAAACTTCTCGCCCTTCATCCAGTAGATGATTGGCCGGGACTCGCCGCTGTAGCCGAAGAAAGCCCTGCAGTCCAGGCTGAGGGGCATGCCTGTGGGGGGGGGGGGGGGTAGGGGGGGTTGGGAGGAGAGGGACAACAAAAGGATCAGCTCAGCCACAGGCCTCCACGCCTTCAACACCTACGCTCAACACCTCCCGCGCAAACCCTCCCCTCCCGCAGGATGCGCCCCGTCCCCAAACTCCACTGGTGCCAGACAACCACACTGCGTGCCCCAAAAAACCAGCCACAGAGGACTCAACATCACGTAGGCCTAGGGTGTGCTAAATTCCTGGAGACATATTAGCTACACTGTGTGCCTCAGCCACCCCAAAAGCTCCGCTCCATTGGCAAAGCACCAACAGGTCTATTCAGAAATCTGTCTCCACTGCTGTAATCCTCCTCAGTGCACAACCCAACACTGAGCAGCAAGCAGCCCAGGGAATCAAAGTGCAGGATTACTCTGAAGACCTGGTGGAACAACCTGGCAACCCTTTTTCATTGACAAAGGAAGAGCGGGAAGAAAAAAAATATGGCTCCTGAAAGATTAAGGAAGGCACTCATGAGACATTCACCGCCACCCTCGCTTTACACCTGATTTCCAAACAAAGTATCAAAAAACGTCTCGTAAAAACATTACCACTCTTCCCCCCCGTGGACATTTTTTTTTTTAAAGTGTCACTTTTGATTCCGGGACTTAGATTTCGAGGAGCTTGTTTTTGTTTTTTTCCCTGCTGTATTCAGAGAGGTAAGTTAAATGAAGTGTGGCAGCGAATCATTTGCAGATGGATCCAAAGGCTGCATGCGAGGAATAAAAGCGGTCACACATAGAGGTGTTTTTTTTTTGTAAACATTTAGCACCAACACAGGTTTCCCAGGGCAAGCTGACAGTTCAGTGGATTCTGAGAGAGGTGATATACACACCTGCCTGCTACCTCTGCTTTATCAGAGCTGGAGACAAGCAGCGCTAATGTTCAGACAAGATACCAGGCCCGCCACTGACACCACCAATAAAACAGCTCCTGCACCCCCTGCTTAATCTCTGAATCGCGGACAAACGGTGCCAGCATTTAGGAAGTTTAAATAAAAAAAACAGAAGTGTGATTTTGACTGGAGTCAAGCTGTGGCGAGTGATAGAAAATAAAATTTGATTTAGAACGAGCGACTGTCACCCGAGCACCATTCACTCCGCTTCTGACGCTCCGAGAATCTTCCCGTGGAACGAGGCGATTCCTGCGGCCATCCCGTATTCCGGTCGCATTCCGAACTGATGGAAAATGCCCCCCCCCCCCCCGCCCTCCCCCGGAATTCTGACCCCAGATGCGCAGATGACATGAAAACATAAAACTCATTCCCGCTCCTCGACATCTTCCAGCATAACGGTGCGAACAAGACTTCCAAGACTGACCATCAGCGTCCATCAGATGACCAGAGATATGAGTCTTACCCCTGGAGAAGGGATGACTGGAAGCACAGTATAACAACACACCACTGACTGCGCCTCAGTCGTGTCCACTCTAATTAAGTCACGAGGAGACGGTTCACACTTCAGGCAATTCTTATTTATTCAAACGTTACAGTATTCCCAAATTAAGTAGGTAAAATTTTAAAATTAAAATAAAAAGCTGTCTTTTTCTTGATATTTATGACCTGAGTTGAATGAATTCGTATCACTGTTGAAAAAAAAAAAAAGTTGAGCAAAAGTATTTTTCCCATTTGAAATTTCCACTGTTAGAAGCAGTGGAGGTTAGACAGGTGCAATCCTAGAGCAGTTATGTACACTTACAGTGTACACAGAGAAAATGTCACCAATCTTTCCACTGTGCTATGTTTGAAAAAGAAATACACAGAAGAATTCTTCTGCTTTCTCTTGTCATAACGTATATAGGAATAATACATATAGGACCTGTACAGACCGTATAAATTACCCTCTAAATATACAATCAGAATATAACACACAACACAATCATAACATACAAACCTCAGGACGTCTCTTATGCCTATTCACTTGAGTCTGTTACAAATAGAATTCCCATTCTCATTTATGTCTTAGAGGATCCCAGATACTGAGGACTGCATGTTTCCAATAAACTTATTTTTCTTACTGTACACATGACATAAATCAATTGCAATAAAGAAAAAGCAAAAAAAAAAGGAAAGAATAAATGAGTCCACTGAAATAGGTTTTAAAATGGGTGTATTCCTGGATTCAGGAAACATTTATTGGGGAAATTCCGAACGAACTTATATATAAATGTTTAATAACATCTCTATAAGGACGTCTACACATTATTACAACACGGTATTAATGTATAATCTTGAGCAGAGCAACCCCAAAACACAGCCGCAGAAGAAATACTCTCACGTGACAGTTAGGTTCTCTGTTCAGCGCCGGGCGCTTAGCTAGATTAAGGCATTACTTCTCGTAACTTACAGCGCTGCATCGAGCCGAGCAAACAACGCAATAAAGGCGAGACGGGTGTGAGCACGACTGTCCCTTAAAGGCCAACGTCGGCGTGAAATACGCTCGGAATAAAACCCTCGGCGTGGGCCGGCCGAGAGCGGCACTGCGTAAGTCTTTCGGTTATAGCTTCGCTGCCCTTTAAAAGGAGGAGCACGGCCAATCGGTGCCCTGCCCAGTCGCTGCTGTTTAGGAGGAAACGCATGCATCCCTCACCCCCCTCCCCCCTCTAAATATTTGGCCAACCAATTACCTAAATTGAATTCCAAGCGAGCGGTCACTTAACGCCAGAAAAACAAATCGAAAGACCCGGGCGAGGAGCCTGGGAACGTTTATTAAAAAAAGGAGCGGTTCTAACGTGGCTTCGACGACGACGGTAACAACCGAAACGCGGCGAGAACACAAAACAAATCTTCAGGCCCCCCGATCAATTACTGTAGGAAACAAGGCGTTGTAATTACAGAGACGTTCGGCTGTTTAAAAAAAAAAAAAAAAAAAAACAGGGTCAGGCAAGGCAAGAATTAGGTGTCCCGGGACGGAGAGGAGCACTCTTTTCTCCCATCAACAGATTGCTTTAAGTAGACAGCGCAGCCAATCACTTAAGAGAATACTTTATGGGGTGGCTTTAACCTTCCCTGTGGTTAGTGAAGGGGGATGAGGATCAGGACATTTTCACTTTAAAAAAAAAAAAAAACACAATTCCATTTTTTAAAAACTGGGCAAAATTCCAATTTTTAATAAAAAAAAAATACAACTGCATTTTGTGTTTTTCCTTCTGAATAATAACGAGCAGAACTACAAAATTAACATATCATCCACTTGTTGGATTCTACAGTGTCTAAAAAAAAGAGCAAAATATAAGGTATCAGCACAGAAAGGAATTTGTTCTCAGTCCATCCTCTTTTCCCACTGTCAGTACTCACGTAAGTACTCAAGCTTCACCTGTGTAAAATGTGGGGGTTCCTGCTCTTCGTCTTGGTACATTAAGCCTAGCTAAGCAGTTTTTGTCTAGCACTTTAGAACATCCCCCAAAATTGCTTTTATATTTGTAGTACAGCCTCATAGAACCACTCTTAATGTACTGTAACGTATGCTAATTTTTCAAAATGTGTGCCAACAGTAGAAATAAACCGTTTAAGACTAGCAATACAGTTGTGTTTTGAAATTAAAATGCTGTATGGAGGAAAGACAACACCATTGCTAATGCATACCACCCACTTTCGAAAAGGCTATCTTCAAAGTATGAATACCACTATCCCCAGCGTAGGACCATCGACTTCAAAAGAAGCTTTGTACCTTGTACTCCGGGTCCTCGTGCTAATAAAATGTTTCAAGGCCATGGAAAAAACATAGGGACATCATGTTCATCTTCTTTTTCCTGCAATGGTCTCTGTTCAGACAGCGAGATCATGTTAGTTGGTCATGTTGCACGGATGCTAAATATCCACTGTTAGAAACCAGGAGGGAGATGATCACGCTTACTGTTAGCAGTAGCGTCCCTAGAAAGAGAAACTGGATAAACCAGCAAAAAAAAAAAAAATATCCTGGTGATAACAATAAAGTCTACTGAAGGGAATTCCAGCCATTTACTTGCTACAGACATAACTCCTTATTGTGTTTTCCCAAGTTACCCCCCCCCCCAAAAAAAAAGCATGTTCATTGATAACAACAAAACAATGAGACAATGAGAAGACATTGGCTGTATTTACGTTTGACTCTGAAGCACTTTAAAATGACGCTACTTCATTTTCATTGCTGCATGGGCATTGTCTGTATTTACGTTTGACTTCGAAACAATTTAAAATGACGCTACTTCCTTTTCATTGCTGCATGGGCGTTGGCTATTTTCAAGGGTTACACACACAGCTTACAATGCTTGCAATTGCATATTAAATCATACACTCCATATACCCTGTTGATAGAGCTCCAATGCTTTAAACAGACCCATGACCCTGCTGTTCCCCGACCCATGACCCTGCTGTTCCCCGCCAAGATACAAACACACAATAACTCTAAAAGTGCCCTTAGGGTGTTCAACCATTAAAAAGACCTTTAAAAGTAACTTCATATACTTATGTAGCAGTCCAGCCAATGCTTTTAAAGCACCTTTATCTTAAAGACCCACATTTATGGATGGATGTATAAAGATGGCCATCAACAAATTTACCTCTTAAATTTAATTTTAAAAAAATGAAAGCTACATTATAACAATGTTATTAACTTTAATGACCTTACAATAAGGTTATATACCTTATTTTACCATATTACAATAACCTTTATAAATAGGTAAAGAATTTATTTATTTATTTATTGCTCTTAAAAGTTCGCAGAACTCTGCGGTTCTGGATAACAGGCCTAGGAGCACTTGGCCTAACAGGCCTAGGAGCGCTGCTGAGTGTTGAGCACTGGACACATCGGTCATCGTCACTGCTGGGGCCTGAAAGCCACTTTGGACTCCCACATTCTCATCTCAGCCCTCTTTGTAGTTCTCACCTGCTGGCGAGGAGATAACTATCCCCCTTTTTTTCTTTTTTTTTTTTTTCCAGAAAAGGACTTCAATCAGAGCGGCCACCGACCGGGGCGGTGTCTGGACACTTTAGCGTTTAGTCCCCTCAGCTGTGCAGCGCGGGAGGGGGTCCGGCAACACAGAGCCGGGGGGGGGGGGGGGGGGGGTGAGGAGGGCAGGTTTTCGTAAGGTGGGAGTGTGTGACCCAGTTTGTAACAAAGTTTGATTTGAACCTACAGTGCATGGCAGTCTGTTTTTGTACGGGGCTGTTAGGATGGTTGGGGGGGGGGGGTTATGTGTGGGTGGGGAGTGAAAAGTAGGGGAGGTTGGATGAGGGTATCATAGCAACACCGTGAAGGAGGATGGGTTTTTAATAATCCATCAACTCAGGTGAGTGTCGTGCTGGAAATTACCTTGAATTGTTTTTGACAGTGACAGTGGCGCAGCGCAGTCGACAGTCTGATTCGGCCGGGCCCGTTTGAAGCCGCACGAAACCGAAAGCAGCACCCTTCTCACCGCCGGCAGACGCGACTGTCACCACCCCTCGGCTCGCCGCCGGCCCCCTGGTCAACATTCGGCTCCGCAAAGTAATCAAATCTGATTTCTTCGGCCTTAATTAGCCGTGACCGGAGATCTCAGACTCAGACGCTGCCTGTAAGGTGGGAAGAGCTGAAGCTAACGCAGGGAAGCGCTGAAGCTAACGCAGGGAAGCGCTGAAGCTAACGCAGGGAAGCGCTGGCATCAGCAGCCTTCCTGCTGCGAGTGCTGTCCATATGCTGCCCTGCTTCCATCAGTAAAGCAAACGCTGCCCACACAAACACACACACAGTCACATACACATATGCATGCACACACACACACTCACACACATATGCATGCACACACACCCTCACATACACCTATGCACGCATACACACACACACATATATGCATGCACACACACACCTCACACACACATACGCATACACACACACACACACATACACACGCACTCTCACACACATACACACATGCATGCACATACACACTCTCATACACTTACGTACATACACACACTTACAGACACACACATACACTTGTGCACAAACATGGACAGACACATGCATATTCACACACACCACACACACACCCACACACGGTCTCTCGTGTCGCAGTGAGTTCCCTTCCTTCTCCCCGTCTCTCAACGCAAGACAATTCAGATCAACAGAATGATGAACGAGGTCACCCAGGGTGTTACGCTCGAAATGGAGCATCAAATGGCCTCAGCCTCCAAAAAAAAAAGAAAATATGCTAATGTTCTTTTGGCCGGCCATATTGACAAGATGATTCCCTTCGTCTAGCGGCAGACAGAGAGCTCCGTTCATCATTTTATTTTTTTTTGGTGAAAGGTGCTGATTATCAGAGCATTAAGCCACATGCAGAATATAATGGAGCGCCTGTCACTCGGAGGCTGGAAGTGGACCTGATACACAGGCGGTTATGTTCCAAAACAGACGCGTGTGGCCGAAGAGGTCGGGCAAGTTCACAGACGGAGTCTCTGTGGACCTGCTTGACATCCTTGATAAGGGGCGACATAGCTCAGGAGGTAAGAGCGGGTGTCTGGCAGTCGGAGGGTTGCCGGTTCGATCCCTGCACTGGGCGTGTCGAAGTGTCCCTGAGCAAGACACCTAACCCCTAACTGCTCTGGTGAATGAAAGACATCAATTGTAAAGCGCTCTGGATAAAAGCGCTATATAAATGCAGTCCATTTTAACATTTTTTTTTTTTTTTTTACCATATCCTGTTGAAAGTGCGAACAGCAGTGAAGTGTTGAATAATGATTATTGGTAGGACACTGTCGTTACTTTAGAAAACAAAATTGGCCCATTTTAAGTATACATAAAGCATTTCCTGGAACTATACTTCAAGTATATCTTTTATGAACTATTTCTGAACTTCATATCCTAAATTGATTTACTTCTAAAGGCATTTTACACCATGATCTGTCCAAATTTACCCCTGGAAAGCAAAGTGAAGGAGGGATTTAGTTCAGAAATATGTGTACTTAAGGCATACTTTTATAAACTTGTTGTAAGGGAAGTCTCTACGCAGCAGTGGAGTATATCCCTGTAAGCCTCATGGCCCACTGTGTGGGCAGTGGGTTCGAGACTCAGTCCCTTCGTAGTCACATGCGACGAATCAGCCAATCACTGCTGAGCCAGGATCCTCCATTCTCACATCAGACAGCGGAGATCGATCCTCCTTTAGCGTCCCCTGCAGGTACGGGGAACTGAGAGCACAAACTGGCACACGCCAGCGTTCGGGAGGGGTTACAGTTCAGTGGACAGAGCCGGCTGCTGACATTAGGGCACTATGCAGTCGTTTAGGACCACGGCCATCCACGGGTCACACAATACTTCCCTTCCTTTTGGACTTCTACTATTCCTGCTAGTTTATTACCTTGAGTGTAACCTTGCTCAACCCAGACGATTTGCTGTGATGGATCCCGTATTACATTTCTGTTACATCCATTTCTACCGCTATTTTACACCAGGCTGGCCAGAGGGGGATGGGCTCTCCCCCTATATCTGGGTTCCTCCTGAGATTTCTTCCTGTCAGGGAGTTTATTCTCACCGCTGGGAGTTTGCCTCATGGGCTTGCTGTCAGGTCTGGTTTTTGCTCTTATTCTGCAACTCTGTAAAGCAGAATCTGTCTTTGTGACAAGTTCCTGTAAAAAAAACACTATACAAATAAAATAGATTTGATTATGATTTCACTTGACCCAATTCGATAACGAAATGTTACATTTTTTTGGAAGACACTTTAATTGTTTTGCGCCGGTTCCCTGGTCTGCGATCATTGACAACACCCCCCCTCCCCACTCCACGATTGCTTCTGTCACCCCAAAGTACCTGCTCCCCCCTCCACCGCCCCACAATCGGTTCCCCCGGTTCGTTCTTGTTTAGAGAGACTGAAATCCTAGAGCCAGTGGAGTGCATGCTTGCTTGAGACACAAAAGGGCTGCATTCTCAGCTATCTGCACAAACAGCGTCCAGCAGAGCCAGACAAAGACAATGGAACCCAGCAGAACTGGGGCCCACTTCAGCTTACATTTCCCTCGCAGTAATGAGATACCAAAAAAGTAATATGTTGGCTGAATTCAAAAGGGAAGAGTACAGGAGTGAACAATCAATTTAAGAAGAATATATAAATACAGTGCGGCAATTATGCTGAGTTTTCAAACTCGCCATTAGGAATCCAGACACGTCTGCGTACAGTAAACATGGAGACCAGGGTGAGAAGAGTCATTCGAGGATATGCAGTTGAGCTTATTAACTTTTTTTTACATTTCCACCACCCGCCTTTGCTGATTTAAGCAATGTGTTGCCTTTTTGTGCAAACTGACCAATTTCTTTTCCTTTTCATTTAATACCGTCTGTTATTCTGCAAAGTCTTCCCACATGCCTACTGGAATTACTGCATTCATTCTGAGAGCGATTACACAGATCACAATTTAGATCACAATTTTTAGGTCTTTTGGGGAAGCGTGTTTCGCACCCAGGACTGCGATTCACTGATGGGTCCAGGTTGTATAGAATCCAGACACAGGCACAGACATAATCCAGATTGAGTCGGTGTTCTCTAATACAGACATAATCCATATTGAGTCAGTGTTCTCTAATACAGACAGAATCCAGATTGAGTTAGTGTTCTCTAAAACAGACATAATCCAGATTTAGTCAGTGTTCTCTAGTACAGACAGAATCCAGATTGAGTCAGCATTGACCGTGACCAGACGACGAGTGTTACAATAATGGTATGCCTTTTTAAATCAGCAACTAATTAGACGGGATATCACTGGTAAAAAAAAAAAAAAGAAGAAAAAAAACAAGATAATCACTAGCACCGCCACTGTTTCAGAATTCAATTATGAGCTGAACTGTGATTCGTCAAACGCCCTCAGTCATTCTGGGTGCTTAAGGGTCCCCAGATTAGGCGATTGCTCCAGAAAGAGAGAATGTCAGCAGCTGTCAGGGCCAGGCGACGGGACACCAGCCCCTCCGCACTTCTGACAGCACATGAAGAAAAACCCCCAGAGCCCCGCTCCCTCAGTCCCGGCCAGACCCGGCCAATCGATAGCGGATGATCTGCGGCTCCATCACCGGGGGAAAGTCCAGGAGTAGTCCCCCCCCCCCCCCCCCACCAGAGCCCTTATCTGATTCGCTACTCCCTTCCTTCCACGGTGCGCAGTCTCACGATGGAGCGGCGAAATTAACAAGAGCCAGTCACTGATTTGAGCCCTGATTAGCATAATTGTTCTGACACAAGCAAAAAAAAAAAAAAGAGAGGGGGGTTTCTAAAGTGGAACTCTACCCTACTGTAAATATGCAGAAGCTCGTAATGAAATAAATTAAAGAAAACCTCTTGGGTATTTGTCAGCTGTTATTTTTTCATGCAATCAGTTGCTAAACTTAGAAGACAAATCCTTAGAAGGACACAGTTGTGAGAGGTTAAACAAAGCATTGAAGTGAAAGGTTAGACAATAAAAATGATCTTGGGTATATTTACATGAAGTTAAATGGCACCTAAGGGGGTGGGGAGGGGGATGTGGGGGGGGGGGCTTTCCTTAACCAACTGTGTTCGGTGTATGGTTATTTTATTTCCATAACCAAAAAACAAACAAACAAAAAAGAAACATCAGACTGCGCCCCCCCAGCCCCCATAAGGATGACGGTATGACAAGTAAGAAAATCCACATATAAATACATAATTATCTGATTTACATTTTTACCAGTGAAGGAAACAGAAGCTGTATAAAAAAAACACTCTTGGATTTAAATATTTTAATATTAATGTGGCTGATTTAAATTTAAGTGGGAGTTGATGGACAGAGAAAGGCAACATGTCCACCCTTCATCCACAGACAGGGACAAACGGCATGCCTGTGTACGGCTGTTGGCATTATGGACTTCTGATCTCTACGACGCTTACTCTTGCCTCACAGGCTGTTTTAAAGGGGGGGGGGGGGGTTCTGTTTATGATTACGGTGCCTTGAATTTGTTGCACTGGACTGCATATGCAATCTGACAGAAAATAAAAAAAAACGAAAACAAAAAAACGAACAGCTTATTTTGCGCTTAAAAAGTGTAGAGAGTTGGTGGCAGTAATGTGCCTGCTTGGCGTCTAGCGCCTAATCGAGCCAGAATCAAGTAAGGCTGCAGATGGGAAGCGTCCCTCCAGAGGGCCGGCGAAAAATACCGAGGAAGAGCTGCCAGTCTAAAATAGTGCGGTAATTTTGTGCGTGTCGTAACACAATCCCCGGATCTGAGAAAAAAAAAGACATTGTGTGTGTGCGCGCGTGTGTGCGTGTTTGTGTGTGTGTGTGCATGGGTGTGTGTGTGTGTGCATGTGTGTACCTGTGTGTGAGCGGGTGTGTATGTGCATGTGTGTGTGTGTGTGTGTGCATTTGTGTGACAGGATATGCGTGTTTGCTGACACTAGGCGCGTTTCCACCGCAGGAACTTTACCCCGGAACTAGGAACCTTTTGAGGAACTACGTGCGTTTCCACCGCAGGAACTAGGGTCTAAATTTAGTTCCGGGGGCTTTATTTTACCTCCAAAAGGTTCCTGCTCGGGGGGTAGTACTTTCCGAAAGTACAGGAACCTTTTGGGTGGAGCTTGCAGCGCTGAACATTTCTGATTGGTCGAGTACACGCAGCATTTTTTTGTATTTATTTTCAACCGCCATGTTTGAAAATATGCAGCCGCAAACCAATTTATTTTCATAATAACTTCAAATCAAACTTGTATGTTATGCGGCGCAGTAGCCTAGTTTTAGTTATAGCCTACCAACGTCTTGGAATTATAACGTGTGCTCTTCTGTTCTTTTCTTGCTTTAGTATTCGTTTTATAAAATGCTAAGCATTCGTGCTGGGACAGCATATTACGTACCAAAACATTCAAACGGATTAATTCGGTTGCTGAATATTTTCTTCCGGATTTTCTTTGTTAGTCCGTTGTAATTGACTCAAAACGTTTGATACAGTTATGTGAGGTATGCGGTAGTTCTGCGTAATTCACATTGTTGATACAGTAAAAGCAAACTGGAAATCACCTTCCGCACTTTTTGTCAGAGAAAAATAACAGGTTAATTCTAGTAATCGTCGCTTTAGCTTTTTCTGACTGCCGTAATTTTACTCTGCCATTCTTCAATTCCACAAAAAGACCAGGAAGACTATGGACTAATTTATGGTGCATGGTTCGCATCTGGAGGGCACACTTCGCTGCTCGGCTAGCAGTAACTTCGAAGGAAAGCAAACGGTGGCTGTACCACTGCTAATTAAAATTTTCACGCAAGTCCGAGTTTTCGTTCTATTCTTGTCATTTTGCGATTAGCCTATATGGAATTGACAATGAGAAAGTAATCAAACAGCAAATTGTTTACAACGTGTGCATGTTTTCTGCTGTTGTTGCCAGTTATATTGGAAATGTGAATGCATTCTGTCGCTTCGGATGTCAAGACATGAAAGTGAATGTTCGCATAAAAACATAATGAATGTGCTTGAGAGGATATATAAAACAGTTACAATCTGACTATTGGCCTGTTATATCCTTTTTGTTGCATAACAACGGTCCAAGTTCAACTACCAACGACAGTTTTGCTTGACAACGGTAAAATATGCCCAAACGGCTGCAGAAGAATATTTCAATTCCAGGTGATTAAATTGATTTTAAAAAATCAATAAATACAAAAGTAACCATATATAGTCATTGTTGGTAACCCGTTGTATATAAGTGGAATAAACCCCTCCGGGCTGTCCCGGTTATTAGAAAATAATGTAGGCTACTTCGGTGGTAGTATGGGGTTACAGAATAAATCATAGGACAGATGGACCGACGACAACGTCGCTATTTTACACGTCAGCGAACTAATTTGCCTAATCTTCGCGGAACTTTAGACCCCGGTGGAAACGCAGGCAACCATTGTTTGAAGGAACCTTTTAGTTCCTGGAAAAGTAGTTCCTGGGACTAAAAGTTCCGGGTAATTTGGTGGAAACGCGGCTACTGACACATAAAAGAAACAATATTTGACAGTCAGATGGTCAAATCCTTAACATCCTCGCTTTAGCTTCAAAGGGTTATTGTGCATACATTCTATCTGAAGAAATCAATCAACCCACAAGAAACATTTGCTTTGTAAACTACAGTAAGTACGGCTTTGTTTGTGGATGACTCACTATAGAGCCAAAATAAACAGCACAGGCTATCGCATTCCATGGGTCAATAATCAGGCGAAAGCTCAAGAGGAATCGTCACATGACCTTGAATGCCAAAATAGGGGGCTCGCAAAATATATAGGCTATCCAGTCATTTTTCCCCCATTTTTACATTTTTTTTTTTTTGGATAGCCATCACATAAATCACGAGCGATTTGATTGACCGACATGTCGAGGGAGAAGTGACCTCACAATCTGTTATTTCGTGAAAGGTTAACAGCAACGTTTGCACAGAGGCCTGGCGGATATCAATAGCATAGCTAGCGCATTAAATGTCTGTTTGTTTGTTGTGGTATGCAGTAGCAATCACCCAGCACTTTGTCTACTTAACTGGAGCACATCACATCATTATTCCAGTTTACTCAGCTATACTAGACATCATTACTTGCCCGTCTCGACTAAACACACTTATTTAAGATTAAAATTGCCATCTAACCGAAACAAAATATCAGTACACGGTAATGATAAACATCATTACCGTGTTTATCTAAGTTGGTTAAAAAGTAAACATTGCTTAAAAAATGTTTCAAACAGAAAGCAAGGACTGTTCCCCAAGTGGAAAAACACATAAAATAAACAAGTATTAAGCAAACGGCTATGAAACATATCTGCATCAAAGGAATATTTCCACCGTAAAAGGGGGGTTACAAAATTAGACAGCCATAGACCAGGATGTACTGTAGGCCATAAATGTTACAAAACTTGTGCTTTGACATGAAAACAATTTTTCATAAATTGCACCCAAAGAAACAGTCTGGACCGCATCAATAAAGGCACAGATTTTTTTATTTTATTTAATTGTGCACACGGCGTCACCGCATCTGATGAATAATCCACCAGATGTGAGAGAATACCTCATTAGTATAAGATCTATGAACATTAAATAAAAAATGAGAGTGATCCAGGTGGTGGAGGAAGATCTAAAGATACTCTTGCCACCGTGCGAGACTCCTCCCAAATGTTAGAGGGAAAATATGGCTTTCGACTCCATAGCCGAGCTGTTTAATTTAGCGTCATGGGCAAAGGAATCCAAGATACCTCACTAAAGACATTTCCTCAGAGGCAAATAGATTTTGCCCACAACGATTATTTAGCGCATGAATTCTGCTACTCGGCAAATTTTCCTCAGGAGAATAGTAAGGAGGTTCCAAATGGTGGGTGGGGTGGGGGGGTGGGAATTTGGGCAAACGCTAAACATAGCAGAGGCTGGCTCCACACTTCCGGAGTGTGTCCCAGATTTTCATATAGAGGTTCAGAAGGCAAGAGTTAAAGTCTTCATGTTTTAACACCCGACACAAGGTGAGTGAGGCTCTGCAGAACTGTTGCGACAGAATGATGGAGATATTTGTTCTTCCTCGTGTAGAAAAATAGATCTTTTTTTTTTTTTAACGACACTGGTAATGGTGCACAAATCAAATCAATATCAATGAATGGATCTATACAATAAAATCTGCAGTGGAGAGCATTCTCTGCTTTTGTGAACAATGGGTAAAGCTAGCCGACAACACAAGCTAGCGCAGCCAGAAAAGGATAATGGTTTTCATGCAATTCGAGGCATTTCCCACGTTATGTAAAACAGAAAACGGAAAAAGAAAACCGTCTTTTCATAGTTAGGACGGCAAGGTATGCGCAGACGGGGAAATCAAGACCGAACTATAAGACGGCTTATCCGATTCGCTCATCATACGGCATCACGACGCATAAACCGAGGGCCGTGCCAGGCATTCCTGAAACGTCTCCGGTTATTTATCGAGTTTCCCTAACAATGGACTATGACGGAGGGCTGTTTAACACGCTGTCAGAGTGAGGACATTTAAAATACAAATGCCTGGCGGGCAGCCCAGGCGTCTGGGGACAAACTCGTATTTCACGCGGCTACATAAACGCCGCGCGCTCCGCGGTCGGGGGGGGGGGGGGGGGGGGGAGGGGGGGGCAAAGCGGCTGACAGACCGCACTTGTTGCCGAAACCCTCTCCCCCCCATAAACCAGCCCGCGTAAATCGTCGAAAGTTGGTCCGGCCCGTGAAACGTGACAGACGTGGGCGAGGTCACCCGAAATATCCGCTCATAAAAAAAAAAATTTTTTTTTAAAAACCCAGTGCATCAAAAAATTCCATCGATATAATATTCTCAAGGGTCGTCCTGCATTCATTTCACAATATAGCGTTCTGGGTTTCCAATATGGTCCTGATTAAACAGGGATGCTTTCATCGCAAAAAATTTGGAATTAATTATGACCAGAAGGTTGCAAGTTCTAATCTTGAGTGGGGGTGGGTACCTCTCTAGTGTCAAGAGCTTAACTTGAATGCCTTAAACAGCCATTCAGTGCTATAAATGGATGTGCTAGGCAATGTAAAGCATAAACTACTTTGTCAACATAACAACATTTCGTCAACAAATATTAATATAATATTCATAATGAGGACTGGCAGGGGTTGACAGCCAGTAGATGGTTTCATTTCATACAATGACTCACATGTACAGTTCTCCCTGGACATTCTTATGGGGGCACATGTGAGGGGGGGGGAGTTGTGCAATACATGTCTACCCTGGCAGTCAGGAAGTAAACGCCTGCACTGCACAGGTGCCACCTGCGCATGCGACCACGGCTGCGCAGCTCTGTCCCTTGTGACATCACCCTCAGCTGCAACCCTCTCCTCCTCCTCCTCCTCCTCCTCTCCTCCTCTCCCACCCCCTGGCTCGGAACCCCCCCCCCCCCCACCCCCCGGCTCGGTCAATCTGGCCACCGGCCCCCAGAGCAGGTCTCCTGGGGAGATTGTTCCGGAAAACCCCACAAACCAATCTTTCTTTTGGCTCGGGTTCTGCAGCAAAAAAGCCTGGTTTGCGCTGTGCTTTTTATTTATTCATTTATTCATTTATTTATTCATTTATTTATTTATTTATTTATTTATTTATTTATTTATTTATTTTTAAAGTTGCATACCGGTATAGTAAATGTTATCTGACACCCAAGGTGGTACAGCGCATATCCAAAAACGATACTGGACAGGTGCAGGGCCGAGTGACATCCAGAATTAAAGAAAAGAAGTCCAATTTCTACGGTTCCCATGCTTTACTCACTGTAGCACCAACAGTGACGTTTCGAGCCTACTTCCTCTTCGTCAGACTTCAAGACTGATGAAGAACAAATAGGCGGGAAACGCCACTGCTGGTGCTAAATAGTGCGTGGAAATGGGCGCTATCAGTGAGCGGACATCTTTTATTTAATTAAAAACGGCACATTACACACCACCCCTGCTGCTGTCACATGATTACTGTACTGTACCTCCCCGTTACACGAGTGCCCAGCTTGCTGTTTTCAGATTTCTATGCCACTACACAAGTAATTTGTTCAGTACACATTGACAGACTCAAGAGTATGTTGAATGGTCTGATTCTGGTTTAGATAAACAAAGCTCAGGTCAGGGCCTTTCCAAGCTCTAATCGTGTTTTTGAATGATATACGCATGGCAGTTTAAAATTTGGCAGTTGATTTTCGGTGTGCGTGAGTGTGTGGTTTTATGCAGTTAAAATTTCTTTTTATCTCTCACTTAATCTGCACCATCACACGTTATTTGTGTTTTCGAACAGGTGCGGTTTCACTGAAACAACGAGCCGCTACCGGATTTGTCATGTGACATTATATACCCCATCCCCTTGGTCCTAGGTCTTCATACCAGAGAGATTACTATGGGATTGAAAAATCATACTTTAATAAAGTTTTATTCACCAGCGCACAGGAGTCCCTTCAGACATTGTGCTTCTGTTCTTCTTCCTCCTGTGCACCTGCATCACTGTGCTATTTTGGCAGTGCATGTTAAAAAATATGGATACACGATGTGGAAATAACAACTACCACAAAGACATTTCTGCAGGCAGACTTGAGATCTAGGGCGATGGATGTAGAGGGGAAAAAAAGACAGATGGATGAATTGAGAGTTCCGTACATTTACAGACTTACTCAATACGTTTAAGGCTTCACTGTGACCAGTAAACTTCAAACTACAGAAGTGCCAGTCCATCCTATTTTCAATTTCACGCATTGCGTTTCAGCGCGGTACAAACCCTATGTCTTGATTGGTTGATTAACTGGCAAGAATGAAAAAAAAAAACAAAAAAAAAAAAAAAACACACCATTTAATCAATTCACAGACATTAATGCTACTTGTTTGAGGGGTACTAAAGATCAATTTCTTAACAGGAAATGAGCACTAATGAGGAAATAAGCTCTCCGAATCCCTCTGCTTGTTATTGGTGCTTTCAAATGAAGACAGCGCAAGATCACAATTAGGAAGACTGATAGCTTCCAACTGGTAGGCACCCCTTGGAGAATTATAATTAACATATTTACTGAAGAAAGGAAAAATCAAAAGAACTGAGCTTCAAAAGGAGAACATGACATATAATGGCATTTGTTAGATGTGATTGGCTTGTGACAAATTTTAATTTCATTGAACTGAAATGCAATAAAAGAAAATCCGAAAAACAATAAAAACAATGGAAGGCTAAGCAATGTGAAATCGAACACCTACAAATTCCTTATAGCAGGAAATGAAGAACAAATGTGCCGTTTGCATTTATATACACTGTGGATCAACCTATAAATTCAAGTAACTACCAAGCTAATATAAAATAGCCCACAGTTAAGAGGGTGTTAGCAGAAGCAGGACATTTAACTCATCTTGACAGAAATCTAATTAACACGGATTTCATAACAAGCATTCTGAAACCTTCCAGACTAATGGGGGTCCAAATCAGGATTTATAATGGAGATTTATAAATAAAGTATAAACAGATTTAATTAAATCTAATATTTGTGCACAGGATAATTGCCTTGTCATCCTTTCAGTCTGTGCCTGAGCAAAAAGACTACGACCATAAAAAAGGGAAAAGAACGAAAAAGAAAAAAGAAAACCTCACAGCGAAAGCAGACTCCAGGAATCTTCAGATAGGGGAGCTAAATCTTGTCTACCAAATGAAACATCTATTTTCCACAAACTCATAAAACTGTCTAGCATCATAAAGTGTGAGACGTCAGCAGCTCCCGTCAGTTTGGGCAACTCAGCCGGGAAGTTGCAGCACCAGCTGAGGTGGCTTTAAAACCCTTACCCCCTTACCTCCAACCCCAATACCCGTGACCAAGATACGATCCAAGAGCACTCTAATTCTCACACATACACGTCATACACAGGTTCTGTAGAACACCCCAGATCCTCAGCTCCATGTTCTTAACGTTCAGAGTTCTGTCGCCCTGGTGTTGAAGTTGAAACCTTACAAATGTACACAATGAAATTCAGACAAAAGGTATGACCAACTACAATAGAGTGAAAATGGCACTGTAATATGTATGCAATATAGCGCTGGGACCAGCTGTTAAGAAGTAGAGAGGACAGAACAGACATGGGGGCTGAGCATTTGATATTTTCTACAGAATCTGAAGGGGTCAACAGAAGAGAAATTTTGTTCACCTAGCAACAAAGAAGAAAGGACTGGACAAAATCCAAGACCTGATGCATATTGAGGACTAAACAGGCAGAGGCCTTGTTTCAAAGAGAATATGTCTATGCCTTTGCCTCACATCAACTGGTTTTACTTTAGATGGTGACCTTATGGGAGCCACTGTATGTGCATTGCAATATAAAGCTAGGAAGAGTGCAAGATGATCTACTGTACCTACAAAGACCTACCTTCCTTTCGCGTTACATTTATAGGGTGTGAATCTTCCATAAGCCTCTGTGTTGTCAGAAGATTACCTGGAGGTTACTCCTTGATCTGTCTGTACAGGACTGGTATGGGGCTCTTTTTTTGTTTAGGTGGCAAATGTACTTGCGGGTGAAAATAGTTTGATCAGTTTTTAAATGAAAGCAACGTATATGGTTAACAAATTATGCTTAATAGAGCATTTTTTCAATATAGTAACAGGGAGTACTAGATAGACATACTATAGGGAAAAGACAATCAATAAACATATTTGCAGTATTGTTGAGGTTGATTATGTGGTGAGATTAATTATCTATCTATGAAAATAGATGTAATTTAAATTAGAGTTGGCTTTAACAGTAGAATTGATACTGACAGCTGATAAATGTGACACAGAATGTGCAATTGGCTATTTATATGGTTTATCTGAAACACGTTGATTGAGATGACAGGTATGACATTCATCAAGTTACAGGTTGACAGGGCACTTACATTACATTACAGCCATTTAGCAGACGCTCTTTTCCAGAGCGACTTACAGAAATTTTCACATAGCATTTACATTGCATTCATTTATTCAGCTGGATATATACTGAAGCAATGCAGGTTAAGGGTACAACGGTAGTGTCTTTCCTGGGAATCGAACCTGTGACCTTTAGGTTACAAGACCAGCTCCTCACCCATTATGCCAAAATTACTATAATTAAATTATTTCACACCGCGGCTTCATTCTAGGCGAAGCTGTAAAAAAAAGCTGCTAGAAAGCCTCGCAAAACTTTCTCTCCCGAAAAGCAACCTTTCAATCTTACGTTTTTCTTTTCTTGTTAAATGAGCACAATTACATATATTTTTGTGCTTTGTGCCACCTCATAGAAATACAGAAATGTATTTGGTATTCTGTAAATTATAGTACACCCCCCTGATCGTGGAACAAGGCAACAGCTTGAAAAAAAAAAATCTTTTTGCCTCCGGCAACTCAAACTTCTTGAAAGAGTTCCCCGCCGGGCTGTGCCTCGGAGCTGAAGTAATATCAACGAGAAAAGCAACCGTGGCTGCAGACAGTGTGAAGAATTATAATCCCGTTTGCCGCAGAAAGATAACCCAACTCGGTCTCTGACCGACGACACCGGAGAGAGTGGCTTTTTTTTTTTTTTTTTAACTTGTTCACCCCCCCCCCCACCCCCCCCACCCCAAAGCATTTTGCCCATTCAGCTCCACAGAGCAGCCACTTCCTTCAAGGCCGCGGAGCAGAAGCGTTCAGCGCGGGACAGGGGCGGGGCCGGCTTAGCGCAGCGGGTCGTGACCCGTCCTCGAGGCCCGCGGAGGTGGAGTCGGCCGAAAGCAGGAGGCCGTGCGGCAAACGCACTGATCTCTGAGGAGGCGGAGCCAGGTAAACACAGTGAGACGTGCCCTGACCCCCTATACAGCTCTAAAGAGGCGGAGCCAGGTGAACACAGTGAGACGTGCCCTGACCCCCTATACAGCTCTAAAGAGGCGGAGCCAGGTGAACACAGTGAGACGTGTCACAACCCCCTATACAGCTCTAAAGAGGCGGAGCCAGGTAAACACAGTGAGACGTGCCCTGACCCCCTATACAGCTCTAAAGAGGTGGAGCCAGGTAAACACAGTGAGACATGTCACAACCCCCTATACAGCTCTAAAGAGGCGGAGCCAGGTAAACACAGTGAGACGTGTCACAACCCCCTATACAGCTCTAAAGGGGCGGAGCCAGGTAAACACAGTGAGACGTGTCACAACCCCCTATACAGCTCTAAAGAGGCGGAGCCAGGTAAACACAGTGAGACGTGTCACAACCCCCTATACAGCTCTAAAGAGGTGGAGCCAGGTTAACTAAGTAAGAGAGGCCTCAAGCCCCAGATGAGTTCTGTGAAGATATAAGGCAACACAAGCCAGAGGACCAAGGCAACTTGCCCCCATAGTTTTACTGGAAGGCGCATGTACAGGACAGAAAAAGCATGTTATGATATGTGGAGATAATGAACACTGAAAATAATCTTCCACAGGGGTCTATCGCTCGATATGCCAGCCTTGTTGGCTACGCCCAGAAAGTTTTCCATCTTCGTTTTTTCTCACGGTCTGAGCGCTGTGTTCTAAACGCGAGAGCAAAAACCCATAAATATCCTGAAATTAAAAGGGCTCACCGGCTGGTTAAATCTCCTACGGGGGCCTGAGCGAATGCAGTCTGTCCGCACATCTGTCACGAAAGAAATGCGTAAATACCTGTTTGGGTTTTACGGGTATTGTGGTACTGTGAGAGAGCAAAAACAAATAAAATCACTTGAGGCCAAACCCACCCGATTAGAGGTGAGAGACGCGGGGGAGAGCCGGGGCGAACACACGGCAGCATTAGCCACTCGAAACTCCTTGACGTAAAAAAGCCGAGTCCTCAGGGAAACTGTCATAACGCGCACTTGAAATGGCGGCTGAAAGAGAGGGTCTTAGAGGGGAATGGAGCTGCAGTGCTCTGTATAAATTAACCTTCTAACTAGTGCGAAACCGAAAGAAAGGATTTCTCGATAAAAAGTTCCCCCCTGGCAATCTGGAATTAAGACCCGGGGAAACCATTCTGCGGCTGAATGGAGTTCACAGGTGAGGCTCTGAAGGTGTCAGGTCAAGGACTTAAGAACGAGGTCAAAGACTGAGAATACATAATCTTCTCACAATCGAATCACCGGCCTCTCCAAGGGCTTTCGCCAGGGCTTTAAACCTAATAAAAATCCAATTCCATTCAAGAGCCTTTCGGTTTTTTGGAAGAGATTGACGTGGTTATTAGGTTATTCACTTTCGATATGGATTGATCCACGTCGCTACTCAGAATTTCACATTGAACAGAGACAAACATGTTGAGAACAAAGCTAACGGCAAGGTGCAATGACTTATGTCGCTAATAATGCATTGTTTTTGCGTGGCGTGTCTTTCACAACCTTTGTTCAAGCCTGCATTTGCACTACAAGAGGAGGTTCAGAAAACAGACAGCACCTTAGCACACACGACATGCTGTGATACAAGGCTGGAGGACTGGTGGAACATGACAGGTTTCTTTCATTGCATTACATTACGTTTTATTTGGCAGACACTTATACAAAGCAACGTACAGTAAGTGCACAGTAAAACATCCAGTGTTAATTCAACTCTAACAGAGAGCACATGTGTACAATAGGGACCATATGCACTCAGTAAGAGTTGATTTAACACTGACAATTTTACAGTGTACCAAAGGGTCATTGGAACAAATACAAACACAAGTATTAATTCTCATAAAGTAGCAGCTACCCATACCCAATGAGCATTAAGTCTAGTCCACACAGTAAAGCCTTGGCTAAGTCAGTAAAGCTATGGGTAAATCATAAGCTAGAACTGAGGCATCATTACAGCAGTGCTTCATACACTGTTAAATGGTCGAGCCGTTGTTTATCTGCCAAGCTTCCATTTGATGCCCCAAGTGTTCTGTTGTGCATCACCTGAAACTGACCTGCCAAAGCGACACTGTTCCAACAATGAGGTCTCTCCAGCCCAATTCACTGGAAAAACACCTTCCCCTCCAGATGACTGATTAATCCCTCAGACAACATGGTTTCAGCCTAATGCAAGCACTGCACGTAATGAAAAAAAACAAATAAAAAAAAAAACTACAGACCGCTCTAAATTTAAAGTGTGACCTGATGAATCCAGCTTGACATTTTTTGGATGGGATTTTTAAATGGGGCTGCACAATAATCTGAAACACTGCACCTCGCCAGGTAGGCAGGATGAAAAAAGAGGACTTATTTGTGTTCCCCGTTAATACGCCTGAAAAGTTTTAGCTCAGCTAATGATATGTTTTTAAATCAATTCATCGCGCCCACTATGTTTTCATCATTGGAGAACACTTGTACTACGACCTTTCAGTTATTAATTTTTAGGTTGCTTATCAAAGCCCACAGATGACAGGCATTAATAGTGGAGGTGCTGCACAATCGATAAAACCTAAGACTTAGATATCCATAGTCTTATGTTTCACCATTCAATAAAAGTGCACTATTTAACAAAATTGACATTGTGTAGTCATGTTTTCTGCAGGTCAGATGCCACTTCACGCCACCACTGCTTATCCTCTGAGGCACTACCTGTTTTCCTGGGGAAAGCCTGGGTGTACTGATCCTTATTACCTTTTCCTCTTCAAATGTAAAAATGGAAGCAAACTAAAGTGGACATCACGACAGTTGCTCTGTTTGACATTTCCAAAGAAACGCTGCGGAGAGGAACCAAGGCTGCTTAGTAAAAAGTACTACTATAGATTCCGGCAGAATTTCAGGATCCCTTGTGCATTCTGGGTTTTTTTTTTTTGGCTAGCCACTTCCCTCTACCACAAAGAAGTGAGTATATAAACCAGTGCATTTTGAGGATTGGTGTCGTGTCACACCAAAGAAAAAAAAAATCACAGAGAAACACAGTAAATAGGCCTCCTGAAGTCCAACCCCTTGTCCTCGCTGCGGGAGGTGGAAACATTGAGGATTGCCAAACAGGGATATTGATGTATGGTGGGCAGTTCACTGGCCAGGCTGTTACGGTTGCCATGAAGGCCTGTTTGGATCCATCTGTGAGCCTATTGGCCGACGGGAAGGGGGGTAAAGCTGGGGGAGCCAATCCCTTGCCCAGTGGTTAATGACAATTACAGAAACATCTACGGTACAGTGCCTAATAGGAATCATATTGAGAGGCATCATAGATGACCTATACTCCAGAAAGGGTCTAATACCATATTTAACACAGTATGTGGCATTATGGAAAAAAGCAGTAGACAGTGCACCTTGCAGATAGTGGCTTGGACTGTGTGCGTGTGTGGGTGTGTGAGTGTGTGCTTGTGCGTGTGTGTGTGTGCGTGTGTGTGTGTGAGGAGGAGGTTATCGCAGCTGGTACAGTAGCCTAAATGCTTCAAAATATTCATAATGTAAAAACCACAATCCTGATTGTCAATCTTGTGTGCAATTACTACTGCCAGCCCAGGATGGCAAAAACAACAGTTTTATACTCATTCACCCTTTTTAGTGGCCACTCAGGTCTACATCAGCAAAGTGGGTGCTCTATGCAGGGGCATGGGGCTGGAGGGCTCCATTTGTGACCGAGCCGGAGTGCAGTAACTGCATCAGGGCCATGTCCCCATCCTCCCACCCAGCTCTGAACAGCCAATCAGATCCCTAACCCCCCCCCCCCCCCCCACAAAGGAACGCAAAAAACAGCAAAGCTTCGCAAGCTTCCCCAGATACACGACGCGGCTGTCAGAATGACACATACGAACGCCGCCGCATGCTGGCCTGACAGAACAGAACAAAAAGACAAATTCGACATAATTTCCAGATGACAGGTCCTCCGCTCGCAAGACAAGTGGCTATTTACCTGGGGGCAGATCGTGATCAGCGCTCTTGTATGAAGAATAATGCGGCAGGCCTTAACACACAATGAAGGAACACATCTAATCTCTCGTTCATTATGGGTTCTAATCCCTTTTTGCGGAAATGAACCGTGTGACAGTTTATTTCTGTATGATCAACTATAAACCGCACGGAAATTAACCATAGAAGTACAGGGGAACCTTGTAATCTAGAAAGGGTGACCGCAGGTCATCCAGCTCACTGAAATGAATACTCTACATGGTGGGTATCACAATTTAATTTACAGGACGTTTCACGGTTAAAAATCTCATTTCATCACTGAAAATCAGATAATTGTCCCTATTAAAGTTTTAAAACTTTCTACTCAAGGGCACATGGGTAATTTGCATGGCCACCAAATAAGAAATTGTTAAGTGTCCAGGGTCACAACCTGACCAAGATTCCACAGAACAAAAAGCGAAGATAAAGTAATTTCCTTACGGGGCTTTTTTCTTCCCCTTTCCGATGAAGCCCGAACACAGATACCTCTTCCGCGGGTTGGTTCAGAGGACTAAAAGGCGCATTTGCATTTTAAAAGAACAGCCGTGGTGACAGGCATGAACCGTGTTGTGAAACAAACCGTGCTAATGGCATGACACTTCCATTTCGGCTCATCTCCTTTTCAAAGGGAGCCGCTGGAGTGTCAGAATCAAGGGCCAGGCGGCCATTTCGGGTCACCTCCGCTGTGATGTAATACCACTCCCGGCAGCCTTTAGTTGGAGGGGGGGCAGACGGGGGGGGGGGGGGGGGGGGTATGCGTCTGAGCACACAATGTGTTATCCTCTGAACCGCGAGCTGGCCCATGCCCTCCCTCGCTCCCGCCCCCAAATTTAATACCCCGCTCTCTGGAAGGCTGCCCGAGCAAGTCGATTCCGCCTCTGCGAAGGAGTCAAAGGAGGTGATCTATTTGCATTATGCTTCCGTTCCTTCTTTTCATCACAGGTGACGTGTTTTCCAATTTGTAAGAGGTTTTCCACCGCACCTGGGGGGGGGGGGGGGGGGGGGGTTGGTAAAGTGAGCATAATGATGCTCATGACTTTGAGGCTCGGTTTGCACCTGGCCCACACAACAGAGCCAAGGGGATAAGGTAAGGAATAGCACATTAGGGGGGTAAAACCAGGGGCTTGTCCAGTGGAGTTGCTCAGCATGGACACCTCTGAAATTTGATTGGCCACCCCAGGTGCCACTCCTATTTTCCCCACCTACAGTAAAAATAGTACATTATCATTATCATTATCATTATTATCATTAGCTGCCACCCCCCCCCCCCCCCTGCTGAGCATGGGACCCCCTGGCCACCCCATGAAGGAAATCCTGGTGAAAATCCTTTTTTAAGCTCTAGGGGCAAAACCATTGCCAGATAAAACTGGAATCATCTTTAAATAATCATAAACATGAAAATTGATTGATACATTTGCAATACATTTGAAACAACACCATTGCCTGCAATTCTTAAGAGATAACCACAGACTTTACACATATGTTCAACTGGCTTATTTACTGTTTTCCCCTGTTAAATTATATTTCCAAAAGGTTCTTTTTGAGCCTCAAGTTTTTTGTGCCTGAGTTTCAAGAAAAGTGCCATCTGTTCTTTTATTTACAAATGTGCCAGAATTTTCTTTTTTGGTACCAAACAGCACAAGGAATAAAATTGTCTGGTTAATCAGCATGGAAAAGTTTTTGAAAAGCCATTTCACAGTGCAGTAGAAACCTGTAAACAGTAGTCACATTCACATCTCACACATCAGCGTGATGTAATCCCACTGAAACACATAACATTCATAACATTAAGTTATGCTCAAGAAACAAATGCACCACTGTGTTTTGGGGGGAAAAAAACAATAGCTTTTAATTGACTAATTAATTAGCATCATTCAGTAATAGAAGCAGTGTCAACAGTATGGTACTATGATTAAGTAAATAAAACGCTTTAGCTTTCTCTGCTGATTAAACATACAAGTTTTTTCCTTGTGCTGTTTGGTACAAAAAAGAAAATTCTGGGACATTCGTAAATAAAATAACAGTGTGTTATGGATTTCTCATGACAGGCAGTGCAGTCAACATAAACATTTTTTGGACAGTTTGGTTTTACTTGTTCCTAACAGGCATTTTGGCTAGTGAATTTGTATTTCTAAAGCAAACACACCCACTTGTTAGGTAGTGACAGAGCAATGCACACATAACCCGTGTCTTCTGTGTTACTGAGAATTCCTATCCACCTATAGCCATTCAAACACTCAAGTCCTATGTTTTTGTCTAGCACTCGAAAATGCAGCTCCCTTTAGAGTATTTTTTAAAGCTATTTTGCTGTATTTTGAATGCTACACTTTCACTTGACTGCAGTGGTATTAGTGCACCTGCTAAAACTATTAAAAATGTGCTTTACCATTTAAGCACATATTGATCGTACAACAAAAACAAAAATCTATAATTTACTCCAAATCACAGGAACCTTGAGGGCTTATCTCAAGATTGTAAGATGATCATTTCAGTATTTTTGTCAGATACAGACAAAAAAAAGCTATAAAATGTATTTCTTTCTAAGCATTGCTTCATGAGGGCTTCTGATATTGACAGAGACATGAATGGTATTCTCAAGTCATAGTTCTGAGTCGATTTTCACTTTGATGACTTTTGTTTACAACTCATTTTCTTCACCATTCTTAAAATTTATATACCAAATCAATTATAGTGATTTAAGTCTTCGTTTTGACAGACCTGGATCAACGCAACCTGTCACCTGCCAGTGCTCTCATTGATCCTGTGCTGTCACGCCTGTCTGGAAACCTGCCTGGGGAAAATATTGTCAAAACGTTTTCATTTTTTAAATATAAATAGAGTGGCTATGGGGAAACAACTTTTTGAGGTTGAAGACCATCAAACAAATGAGTGATATAAACACTATGAAGTATTACATTGCCCGTGAAAGCAGGGTGCTCAGCTCAATCACATTTTCTTACTTATTTACGTCAACAAAGATAGCCAATATTGTACCCTCTATACATTCTTATTACGGATTGGCCGCCATTAATTACGACAAGGTCAGTATCGCCGAGGCAATTAGAGTGACACAAGGATGCGTCCTTCCGGATGTTCCTCATTGCTCTCGTTCGAAACAACCAAAAACCGAAAAGGACATCTCAGACACAGTGGAGACAATTATATTATGTTTATTTATGGCACAAATTTAGAAAATCTTCAATGAAATCAAATTGCAGAGGTGTTGCCTCCTCCAGTCTGTAGAGAAGAGCAGCTGCTTTAATTGGCTTGACATTGGTCTTTAAATGAGTCTCAGTGGAGTCTCAGTATTGTTTCATAGCATTTCATGGCACACAGAGCATATACGGAAATCATCTAATAATAATCTGTTGCATACCAGAAGGACTACGCATTACTGAAAGAATAATACATTGTAGAATACATGTTCTGTGTCATAAATAATTATTGTATGTTCAGTGTGAAGCTAATGTACGTTGAAAAGCAACTACATGAACAACTTCACTCTCTTGCAAGATATAAGCTTATTAAAGCCCACCCATATTAGAAAAGCATTTTATTACAGCTCCGCACTTTAGGCAATGATTATGATCTAAATTAAGGAGTTATATGATATTACTAATACTGTTTCACTTTAAAAAAAAAATTGATGATCGACTTTAACTTTATTCAAATTCGGCACTTTAACTGATAATTGATATCTTTGATAATAATTATCAAATTAAATCGAATAAATATATTTTACCTATTGGATAAGTCAGGTGTTTTAACTGTTGATGCATTCGTGTTGTGCCGAATTCAGAGGGCTGGACATTAAACAAGGGTGTTACTGGTTAAAACTATTAGGCTCGGAATGTTATGTATGGTCTCATGGTCTCACTTCTCTGATATATATAATATAATATAACCATAAATCTGAAAACAAGCATTTGATTATCACATTAAAAAGGCCCAGCTGAGATGCCCGACAAAAAAACAGTAGTCTTGTGTGTACACTAGAAAATAACCGAAACTGCTCAAAAGTTAAAGGCAGAGTCTGAACTATTCCTTAAGAATTATGACTGGGACATAATAGGAAGCCGGGCGGCTATATATGTTTTAAGCAGGTGTGCTATCATTTATTGACAGTAAAATGTCTCCAGTCGGTTTGTCAGACTTTTATTTAGCAATGGACTCAGATATTGGGAATGTCCACCGGCAGTCATTCCTCAAGTATATGAGGCGTCGGCAGTGTTTTACTATAGCTGCATGCAGGTTTTTTTTTCCTTAAAACTTTTCCTGTTTGGTTGATGAAAATACCTCATCTCTGAAGAGTTAATGGTGTTTGCCTGGAGTCACTACGGAATATACACCATACAGTACATATACACATGTCAGCAGTCAATATTTCAAGGACACCTTGATTTGCTTCAACTGAACCAGGTGTATAACTCAAAAATTGCACAATGTACAGAAGATACAGGTCAAAACAAAAGACAGCTTTCCAGATCTATCCTAGTGGGAATTCCATCAGCCAGATGAAGCATCTACACACAGCTGAATTACATAAGGAAAGTTTAAGAAATCAGTTTGCATGTTGTAACTCATGGAGTAACACGTGTGCAAGCTGTAGTAAATCTTACAAACGTAGTAAAAAGTTAAACAAACAAGTGTTTTTTGTGTATCATCAGATGTGGTCAGAACACTGTTCAGTATAATTTTGTTAAGCGACATTCTAAAGCTGTGTGGAATCCTGATAGCCTGTACACATTAAAACAGCACACACACCAGCAACTCAAACAAAATTTCACGCAAATACACCGTGCTGTGAACTTCAGAGACTTAACACTGTAAAACGTTTAACTCGGCCGTTCCAAAAAACATACCCCCATTACACAGTTCGAAATACACCAATGTAGAACGCAAGCCCACTGCCAGTGTTAGTCAGAAGCAACGAGACAGGAAATTTAATTTGCTGGATAGGTAGTTTCATGTGTGTTTTAACGTGGTCTGGAGAAAAGTAGCATGGGTTTGAACCCTGCTTGATACAGTGAAATTGTACATCAGTCAGCACGCACAGCTGATGCCACCGGTGACTTTAGTGAGCTGGAAAAAAAAACTGACATCAAATAGTAGTTGTCACTGCTGCATTCTGGGGTAATTAACCACAGCTTTGTTTGGTGCAAGGGTGCTATCCTGTGGTGTAATGTTTTGTCAGACTCTCATTCACTGGCTTTCACAGTCTATAAAAACAAGGAACCCATATTATATCTCCATTGTGAAGTGGATATGAGGTAATTCCCTCTCGACAATATGAAGCCGGCTGCGCTGCTCTCTCTCTCTCTCTCTCATTCCTGTTCCTTTCCTTCTGTCCTCCAATCGGGGGGCTGGCAAACACGCTAATTAGCATATTCATGAGCCCCCCTCTGATGACAAATGATAGTGAGAGGGGGGCGAGAGAGAGAGAGAGAGAGCCTGCGCAAGACTCCATTCCCTGGCTGTTACTCCGTCATTATGACACGAGCCTCTTTTTTTTTTTGCACTCAGCAGGACATCCCTCTGCTTCTGTTTCCTGTCAGCCCCTCTGTATTTATACGAAGCATAAACGCCGGGACCACTGATGGAGCGTCCGTCCAGGCGCTTCACACACACGAGAGAGAAAAGACGTATTTATCTGCGACGGTGCGCGTGTCACACGTTAAAGCGCGCGCCCAGGGAAAGGCGGAAGAAAGCTTCCCGAAGCATCCCGGCCTCCGAGGGACGACAGGCGCACGGTGACACAAACTGACAAGTTTAGATACCAAGCAACGCTTCCCATTTGTCAACGTCCCCGCGATCGGATTAGGGGATACCGCCATCGAATAACAGGGCCGCCAGAAAGCGATCCCAAACACTCGCATTAAGCAATTTCGCGTTATTGTTTACCTGAGCAAAAAAAAAAAACCCCGTTCGATATTCTCCGAGCACCGCCTCAGCTCTCCCTCCCTCCACCCGCTACTACCAAAACGGCGACGACAGGCACCTGCGTTTCTGCTTCTGAAATGGCGAGGAGGACGAGGCCTACATCACTCTTAATGCCTCCTCTCATGTGCTGTGTCTGAAATGGCGAGGAGGACGAGGCCTACATCGCTCTTAATGCCCCCCCCCCCCACCCCCCACGCGCTGCAGCCCAGACAGCGAGGCTAAAGAGCCGCCTAATCCCGCGTAACGGTGCTTTAATGTGAGAGACCCGCAGCAGGAGCAGCACCTCCTTCACCAGCGGCGCTGGCCTGGCGCAGGCCGGTCCCGAGCCAGAGGGGCCTCCGCTCCCACAGCTCTCCTTTCGCGGAGTCGCACTCCGTCGCCCCGCCGGTCCGTCGCCCCGCGGCTAATAATAGCCCCTCCCGGTCTAAAGGTTAAGGGGGGGGGGCAGATTTTCGCGGAGCTTTAAAAACCTTCCCCCGCACGCTGCATCTCCTTGGCTGATAAGCGGCGACAGCTGCGGCCTAATAGTCCAGCCGCAAGAGCTTACCGCCGCCGCTCCGCGCGACAATTAATTATCAATTTTGATAAGGGGGGGCAGGGTTGGGAGCACAGGTTCCCCTCGAGGATACGCGTGAAGGCGGACGACACTTTTCATGACCGGCTTCCACAAATAACGTTTTTTTTTTTTGTGATCAACTTAACGGAAGTTCTCAAAAAAAATGCGAAAAGGTCATTATTTATTAGTTTACCGTTGCAGAACATTTGCTGGTAAAAGGAATCCCAGTGTTCCACAGTTTTCCTCTTTATTCTGTATTCTATGATGAAAGGGGTCAGAGGGTGAAATGCTGTAGAGACACCTCAGTCATGGATGACTTTCGCTGCATTTTCAGTATTTGAAAACAAGGTTCTGTAATGAATGACAGGGGCTAAAGTGAGAAAAAAACAAGGCATTCAGGATAGCTATCGCTTAACCAAGGCCCAAGGTTTCACCCCTCCGTCCACAGAAACAGCGAGAGCCTCCCTTCACTTCATCATTCATCACAAATGGCCGAGCACAAGGAAGCTTCCTTTAGACCACGGCCGAAAAATCAATATAAGATGCTTGTTCACATTTATGGCCTGCATGTAATACCACGTAAAGTGAGACGCCCAGCTTCATTTAAAGAGCATACTCCATTAGGCCTGATCACAGGGCTAATTAGGGGACAGCCAAGCATTCTTAATCGTTCGAAATGCCTAATGCGGATACTCAAGGTCCTTTCAACTGCGGGAGATTGCTTCCTCGTTCTCCGAGAAGGGTACTTGACCATCCTCTCGTTAGAGTACCTAGTCATGAATACATTTTAATATCCATATGTGGTTTTCAAGACATTCTGACAGAATAATTGAAGATATATGATATAATATACTGATAATTCTTCTAAGGCCGTCCTTACTTTGCTTTGGCCCATTGCCCCCTAAGGAAGATAGGCCATTTTGCTTCTCCAGTGATCATGACTCTTGGCAGCCCAAATACATTTTTTTGTTAACTTATATATTTTATATTCTCGAAAAAAAGAAAGAAAAGGAATATTGCTAGAGTGCCTGTTCCTCAGGCCCCAAAGCTACCTGTGAGCCTGAATGTGTTCCTTAAACAAAGTTTATTAAATTGGAAAATGGTCATTTCAGAGGCAATTATACTATACAAGCCCTTGGCCTGAGCACAGTAATAGAAAAAGATAGATTTCCAAGGCCAAAATAATGCATTACACAATCAAACACAAGTAGATGTGTTTCTGTGGTCAATTTAAAGAAGGGAGCTGACTGGGAGCTGGAGGTGGAGAACATGGAAAAAAAAAAAACCAAAAAAAAAAAAAAACACTTAATTAACAACACCGGCAGAGTCCTGGCACTGATTACTGTGAGGTTCCAGGAACACTCACAGCAACAGCGCTGCCAACACTTTCCCTGGTAAAAGGAGATTTACATCAATGGCTACCATTTGTTCCAAGACAGCTCAATAAAGCAGATTCCAACGTGTAAAACAGGGACAATTATTACGTTTTCATCAGTGGGTGGGTGGGGTGGGGGGTGGGGGGGGGGGGTGATCTCTCGATTTTGCTGGATGAGTTACGTGACGCGGGTCACCAGAGTTTCCAGAGGGGGGTGGGGGGGAGGGGTTATTAAGTCAGTGGGGGGTGGGGGGTGGGTGATCTCTCGATTTTGCTGGATGAATTACGTGACGTGGGTTGCCAGAGTTTCTGAAGGGGGGGTGGGGGGGGGGCGGAGTCAGGCCTTTCTCTTACTTAAGGTAAAAATCGGCGCTGCTCAGAGATGCGCGCGGCCTGGGTAAATTCGCGGGCGCCCCCGGCCCGGTGCCTCCCGCCGAAGGTGTGAATCGCGTTGTCGAGAGCACAGGAAACAGCGCAGGATGAGAGAGATTTATGCTGTGCTACACAGACTGCTCACTCTATTAAGTTTAATTGGTTTGGGGCTGCACAGCTCGTCGTCCCATCAGAAATATAATAACCGTGCCGAGGAAAAAAAAAAAAAAAGAAAGGTAACGATTGAGAGAAAGTTCCAGGGGAAAAAAAGAAATGCTACACATATTTTCCCACACTGGCCACAAAAGACAAAGCGATTGCACTCCATAAAAAGACTGCAATAAACATAGCAGATCCATATATTTGCTATATGAGAGATGTTGGGGACAGGGGAGGGGAGGGGAGGGGCGGCGGGGGTGGGGGGAGGTGTGTGAATACATTTTTTGTTATCAGTTCTGCTCTGTATCTTCGCACTGAGACATTGCACTTGTTTTTTTTTTTTTTTCTTTTTTCTTTTTCCCTCCCCGGGGTTACGGAGCTGTGATTGGAGTGTACAGAGAAAAAAAACAAAAACATTCTTCTCGGGGAGAGCCTTAAACGTTACGAGAGGATGATGGGTATTTCCTAAACAAATCACTTTCAGAAAAGGCTCACGCCGCACACTGAAGTCTTTACAGGGCCCACAGGAGCGCGAGCACAAGCGCCCCCTCGAGCGAAGCCGGAAAGTTTCGGTAAATAGCCTGCGTACGGTCCAAATATTGCAGACGGAGGTTGCTTTGAACCGGCGGGGGGGGGGGGGGGGGCAGAGGCCTCCTCTAGACGTCTCCTCGGATGTGTTTCACAGCCAGCTATTAGCCAGAGTGCGTTATTTAAATGCGACGCAGTCAAGGAGACGACGTTTCCTCCGGCGCCGCAGGGGCGCTCGGGAGCCTCCGCCTCCTCGGCCGTCCCCCTCGTAGCCTCCGCGTCGACGCGCGCGGAATAACGGCCCGTGATTCAGAGGGAGCCGACAGCTCCAAACACGCCTTTTTTTTTTTTCCCTCCTCCGCGTTATTTTGTTACCCGTCAAGCGCCCCTGAGCGAGGAGAGAGGTTTTTAAGGAGCGTTTTTTCGTAGAGCGCTCGCGTGGCTCGTGGAAACGGGCGCCGAAAAATTCGGCTCCGGCTCCGTCGAGAACCTTCCGGAAAAGTCATTTCCTCCAGTGTGCGGCAAATCTGTTTTTTTTTTTCAAGGAAACATTTGAGAATCCCTTAATGGAACCATCAAGTCAGATCCTTACAGTTGACTCGAGGGTTACCGGGGAAACCTATCCTAGCTATAGACGCAAAAAAAGCCTAAGAAAGCTTGGTCTGAATCCCATCCAGTTATGCAAATGGCTCCATGTTTGAGAGATTTGTGTTTGTTGGTGAGTACTTCCCTCAGGTTAGAACAAGCTTATAATTAAATATGTAAACGAGGACCAAGGGAATCCAGCACCCTGTTTCCCCGAGAAACAATTATTGTGTGCATTGCACTTTTCATTAGCTCCAAGATTTATGCATAGCAAATTAATCTTGGGGCAAATTAGGCTGATATGAAGTTTCTTAATTATTTTGACCCAGTCATTAGACACCTTTCTAAAAACACACACACACAGTAGGAATTAGGCATGGCACTTAGACACTTAAAGTGACTCTCAAGTGAGAAGTTGGAAGTTTCTCTAAATATATGTCTGAAGCGTAGACAAGAAACAGATCCACAGTTAGGTTTGTCAATAATCAGCATTGCAATCAAATACCACATTACCATAATAACATAACAATTGCCTATTGTGATTGGCAGTGAACTTAGGTATGCTAATATAACACAGGTGAAAAATCCATGTTCAGAAAGTAAAAGTCCTCCCTATTATTTTGTCCCAATTGCCTGGATTTGCTAATTATTCCTCAGTAAGGACGTAGAACTAATTAGTAAAATCATCAACTGGTTGAGTTCATGGGTGAAAGAAACACACGACAGGACTTTTACTTTCTGACCCCTGGACTTTCCACATCTGTAACATACCCCACTTAGTGCACTTCTGGACATAACCAAGCAAAAGCCGGGCTGTGAACCGTGAACTCCACAGTCAGTGGTAAGAGGGAGATGACTGGCGCAGTGTCGGATGCAAGCGATGAGGAATCTCCCTTTCGCTGCCGCCAGTTTCGCCTCATCCACCACAAGCAGAGCGACGAGCGAGCGAGTGAGTCCCCCCCTCCAGGGGGGGGGAGACTTACCCAGTTGGATGTCTATGAGACTCGGGTGCCTCTCCGTGGGGAACAGGACCTTGGGGGGCCGGGTGGTGAGGAGAGCTACGAAAAAGAGAAGCCAGGTGTGAGAGAGGAGGAATCACCGTGAGAGCAAATGTCGCGTCGCGACAAAGCCACCGTGGAGTTTTGACTTGTCGGGGGCCTCAATTCAGTGATTTTAGTGCTGGAACGGGACCTTGGATGCGGTCAAATCATCAAAATGATCAACTCTATTTCTCCTGGGTCTAAAATTGACATTATACCCGTTATAGTTGTCCCAGTGATTTAGTTCACATTTGCTATCAAACTAGATAAAACACGATGAATGAAGCGGGGAAAGTACTGAAGGGTTATCAGCCCGTTATTCTCATCACATTATTTAAGAGTCGAATAGATTCTCTCAGTATTGCTTTCAGTCTCTCTCAATCCCTCTCATACTTTGGCAATGGGAGTACAAAATAAAGGGTGCTCTTTCTATAACACACTCACGCGCACACGCACGCTAGGGCTTCTCAGATTTTAGAACTTGTCAAAACTGGACAACATGTACAGAGCCGGCAGTGTAATCGCAAACAAGCACAGGAGCCATCAGACTAGGGGTGGGGGAGCTCAGAACTGTGGTCTTTAGACGGGACGGGACGGGGGGGGGGGTGTGATTCATAATTCATAATTCCACACAAACTACCAGTACATTTCTTCCATCAATTGCTCGGACCGGACATTACCTTGTCTGGTCCTGACCGGATCATTTCAAAACGGGGCGTTCAACACCAGACATTCCAGTCGAAAACCGGACTGGCAAGCCAAAGCACACACACACACACACACACACTCACTCTCACACTCACATTCACACTCACGCACACGCACACACACACCCGCGCACGCACGCACACACACACACACCCGCACGCGCACGCACACGCACACACACACACGCTCACGCTCACGCTCACGCACACGCACACGCACACACACACACCCGCGCACACACACACACACCCGCGCACACACACACACCCGCGCACGCACGCACACACACACACACACACGCACACACACACCCGCGCACGCACACACACACACACACACACACACACACCCGCGCACGCACGCACACACTCACAGACACACACCCGCGCACGCACGCACACACTCACACACACACACCCGCGCGCGCACGCACACGCACGCACGCACACACACACACACACACACACACACACACACACGCACACACACACGCACGCACACACACACACACACGCTGCTGACAAGAGACCGCAGTGTGCTCCACAGTCGATGGTGCAAATGAGAAGCACTTTTGTTCTCAGGAGTGTTCTATTAACACCACCGCTGGTAAGCCGTGGGATGAAGGAGTCGGCTCCAGCATAACAGGCCACCCGACAATACAGAAGGTTCCCCAGCTCAATTACATAAAGCATCACGCTGCAGTTACGCAACAATGCCAACGCTTAGCAACGCCAGTGTTCCGGAATGTACCTTGGCTTTTTGCAGCTGAGCATTCGGACGCACCTCTAGCATGCATTAAAATGTGCATGCAGAACCAGGCGGTATGAATGCATATAACAGAGTAAGGTCAAAGGTCATAGACAATAGAGAGAGAGAGAGAGAGAGAGAGAGAGTGCTTTATTGAATTACTTCACCACAAAAACAACGGACACGCGAGTGGCTTGGGTGAAGCCATGCTTCAGGTCTCTGAGGCTGGTCCTATGTAATACTCCTACTGCGGGCATCATATCGAAATACATGCAGAACACATCACTAAAATGAAAAAAAACAATCATGATTATAATAATGTTCCCCCCTGTCAATCTTCCTAATGCAACCGGCTCATCTTATAAGAGACATTGATTCTCTGAGAACAAATACTTTAGTATATATTCAGTACAATCACAAAAGGCAATATAAAATGATCATACAATTTTGAAAAAAATAACATTAACATTTTTTAAAATTCTAAATTGTGTCAATGTCAATGTCATTTGATATTAAAATGTGTGTCATTTCTATGATATTATCACACATTTAACTTTCCACTGGGGACAGGAATAAACAGTGCTTATCGCACACACATTTTTGCATTGTAAATGTACTCAGGATGTGATTTTAACATACGCACTGGTCTCTAAACATTTTAAACTACCATGAATGTGCAATATATATGACAACAACATATTTAGAATATAAATGACAGAGGAAGACATAATTAAATGGGCAACAGTATGTTTAGGGGTGACCGTGATCTAAAGGTAGACCATGATGTGTAGATCTTTCTCACACACACACATGCACATAGACACACCCACAGATACACATACACACGTGCACACACATCCACACACACACACACAAACACACACACACGCACACACGCATCCAAACACACACACACAAACGGCCATCCGAGCTCCCCCTGTGTGCAGGTCCGTGCGTGCGGCGCTGCTGAGTCTATTCTACTCACCCCGGGAGGAAGAACAGAGAAGCCCTGGACATAACCTTCAATCCAAGGAGAGTGGGGGGGGGGGGGGGGGGGGGAAATTGTACGTTATGAAAATTCTTATCTTTTCGGCCCCCTGCTTAATTTCGCCTCTCCATTGTGTGAGGAGCGGCGCGCGGGAGTGAAGGATGGGGCGGGGACCCCTCATCCATCTTGGGGGGGGACAGCCGCAGCTTTAGCATGCAAATGAAAGCTATCATTCTTGTCAGCGCTGGAGTCGGAGCTGGAGCACGCCGCGCCCGTAGACCGCGGTGGCGGCGGCGGCGGCGGCGGCCACTCAATATTCTCCCGCCGGTCGAACCACCCTCTCGCGGGGGGCGCCGGCCTTTTCGGTGGCCAATCCCCACCCCCCCCCGTTCCATCAGCGCACCTGCAGCTGGACGCCTATCTCTCGCCCCACCTTGGCCCCCGCACGCTCGCTCGCTCATCCGCTCGCTCGCCAACGCCCCCGCGTCGCCCTCTGCCTCTCCGTCAAAGAGATAACGGTGACTCGGCGACCCCTTCTTTAAAGTTTTAAAATGTCGTCACGGCGACATTTTTTTGTCGTTGCTGGATACGGTTCACTTGAGGAAGCCCTACCTTTTTCACTTACTGTAGCCGGGGGCAACACCTGGAGGCTAATCGCTAATAGATCCCCGACCACTGACTGGGATCTGTTTTTCAGCCGTTTTTCTCCGGAAGGGACTTTTATCTCTCGGCTTATTTGTCCAAAAGGCGCTTTTATTTCACCGTGTCCGCCCGTTGTCGATCACGGGAAATCAATTAAAAGTCGCTCTGCGGCGTGAGTTCTTTTTTTCATTTTTATCACCGAACATCGCAGTTTGAAGAGCTACAAAATGTTCCGTGTTGTTCTTTATAACTCGATGGTGCACCAGACGAAGAGAGTTTTTGAATTGAGAGTCCCGAGATTGCTTTATTGCTCTGTTGTGAGATGGGGGCTGCTGGGTATTTCACTCCGTAAAAGTGCCGCTTGTGGTGTGTGAGTGAGCACCCCGGTCTCTGACCAAATCCGACCTGTGCCAGCGCTGACTGTGGCTGGCTGTCCCTCAAGGGGAGCAATTGGATTCACATCATCCAAGATATATATGTGAGGAATTTGGTCAGCGGGAACACCAGTGTTCATTGCTTGAGTGACCCCTGCTGGCCATCCCGGCGCCCGCGGCTGGCTCACTGAGCACGGGTATGATTGGGTCTCCCCCACCTCTGCTCTGTGTGTGTTTGGCAGGGGCTGCAGTGTGAAAAGAAGCAAATAGCTGACACCACGTATTTGGGAGGAGAGCCGTGAGTTGTCTTCCCTCTCCTGAACCAGCAGCTGGGGCTGTGTATGAGCATGCTTGTACATAGTTAGCAAATTGGCTAATTAAAAAAAAAAAAAAAAAAAAGATTTCACTGAGGTACAGCCAATGTTGCTAGTGTGGAGGAGCATGCTTGATGCTTTTGAGATAATCCTCGTGTTATTAGTATTAGAGGTCTGACATAGATTGGTCCAATATACTGATTTGGATAAAGGTAAATGTTAAGTCTTTCACTTAATAAACTGAACGCACACTGCAGTCTTTCATCAAATTGATCAAACATGAAGTTCTGTTTAGAACTGTATTACCATTACTATGAAACTGCACGTGATCTTAAAATTTTTTTAAATTAAATATTTAAATGAGATTTTTTTGCAAGATAAAAACACCATTAGATGGAATTGGCTTGCAACAGATTATTTACATTTATTTATTTATTTTTTTTACCTTCCCATGAAATCAATTAGCACACTGCCCTCCTAGCCTCTCAGAATGCTGATCTCACAAAAAATTCAATTTGCTGGCACCGAGAGTCTCTGCATTCGCATTACAAACTCCCCTCAGAAGGTCTCCATCCAGTTGCAATGGTGAGCCCGTGCTGCAATGCCTACGCAACGCGCAGTTTCTGGAGAGGCCACCATTTTTTCCCTTCTCTCTCTTTTCGTTTTCGCCCCGTGAAAACGCGGACGTGCCAGCGGCAGTTTTTACGAGCTCCAGCACATGGCCTTAACTCGCTCGGACGCAGTATGTGAGGGCGGCAGGAGTCCTGAGGTGCGTTCAAGTTCAGCGAACAGAGGCGAATGTTCGTGGCGAACATGTTTTCTCTGAACAGTTCAATTTGAACGGCTTTTTACGAACATTCCAAATTGTTTGCGTTAAACATAAACAGGCATGGCGACGAGAGTGTTTGTACTCACAGCCGCTTCTGTGATCATCGATAATAAAAAACAATAGCTAGCTAGCGAACAATAATAACATTGGCCAGCGTTAGCAATAACATTATTGAAAAAACTGATCACACTTAACGGCATCTTCAATTGAAATACCCATCTGGGAACATTTCCCTCAGTCCAGCGTCCATTTTAGTTTGCCGCAAACTACCTTTTCAGACTGTTCGCATGTTTGCAAACGTTCGCGGCGAACACAAAGCTAACGGAAAAAAGTTTGAAATAGTTTGCAAACGTTTGCAAACGTTCGCCTTGTTCGCTGAACGCACCTCTGGCCGTCTCTGAGGACCTTCTCCCCTCTCCTGTCCAATCAGAGGCACTCACCGTTCACTGCAGCGGCAAACACAGACGCAGGAACGCCCAGATCTGCAAACCCCCGCGATCGCGGTGGCCATGTGGTAGAACGGGCGAGGAGCTGGTCTTGTAACCTTGAAAGGCCACAGGTTTGGTTCTCAGGTAGGAGCCACTTAACCTGTGTTGCTTTAAAGTATATATCCAGCTGTGTAAATGGATGCAATTTAAACGCCATGTAAAAAGTTGTGTAAGTCGCTCTGCTAAATGCCTGTAATGTAACTTGATGGTGATTGGCCATTTTTGAAAAACCATAAAACTTAAAAAAAACTTAAAACTTACAGCTGAACAATGTACATTATAAAATCAAGCAATCAATCAATCAGACTTTCTTTATAGAGCACATTCCATGCAACTTTGCGACACAATGTGCAATTTGATTAAATTATAATTCACATTTTCAAGCTTTCAGAAATGGGGACCAATATATACAGCACGTTAAAAATCATTAAAAGTGTATTATAAGAGCAATGAGAGTAAATTCATGATTAGGTATTGTGAAACTATTCAGTTTCACGGTTCATGCACCAATAATTAAAATGGCAGCTAACACTGTATTCACTATATAATGGTACCGTTCCTGAGCGTTGTAAAATTAATTTCACTTAAGGGACTGAAAACCGCCATTATTAATTGCAATAAAAATAATTTCCTGAACTGGCTGAATTAAAATGGAAATGATGCTGACCCAGATGGTGAAAACGGAGAAGTAGAGTTTATTTGTTCCTGTATGTCTTCTAAAATATTCTTTAGGTGGGAGCTTTTGACAGGAGAGCTTGGAAATGAATCAGAGACGCAATATTGTCAGTACATATTATTTCACCATAACTGAGCCCTGAAATGGATTGAGAGAGCATCATCAAATGTACCAGCGGAACAGATTATTCTCTCCCAGGCCCCAAAACACATCCTGACTGCATTCAAATAGTCATTTACAGATAATGACCCTCTGTATGGAATATGATATTTCTCCAGTTTTTCTTCTCCAAATCTACTCGTAAAGTCTCCTCGGCCTTCTGGATCTCATTCCTGCAGCAATGAAAGTGGAATTACCTCACTTTGAAAAACAAAAATGACATTGTTTCTGTCTTTGTCAGGTTAAACAATCTGCTTGTCTTGTGTTTTACATACATGGAACTACAGAAAGACAGGAATTCATTGGTTTGATACCATCAGACATAAAAAGAAATTTTCTGTGAGGGGACATTTTTTTCGCAGAATATTGTCTACAAAGGTAACAAAACGCTTAGAAAAGACTTTCTCTCCTGATAGTCTGTTTTTCATTAAAGTGACCTTGTTAATGTAAGACAGGTGTTTGGTGCTTTTGCGTCAAACACCAAATCACAAAAAATAAAATAAAATAAATTCACCTAAAGCAAAAGCATCATGTGACAGTTGCTGTCACCTTCAATTTCATGATCAAAAAAGACTTCCTGCATATGACTCATCAAGTGAGTCATATTCACACCCACGAATGTATGGATTTGAATGTGCTCCCTTAAGTTGTCTATCATATTGCTGACTTTACAATATCCACAAATTTACACTCGTGACAAATTAAGGCTTGTTTCCTTACTCAGTTTCCTTTCCAATTGCAGCGTAAATTATTCCGAACAAAGAGACTGTTTTTATAATTGGCCATAGCGAGCCGAGAAGAGGCGAAATGAAAAATGACATCGTCATGTGGCCTGATACCGAAGAACACAGCGTAATTTAATGTTTTAATGCTCCTATTAATTTAGAGTTCAGAGTAAGTGAATTACAGAGTTATATGAGTAGTTTATGTAACCATCTGCAATAGACCGGTGCATTGTGGTTGCACTGTCATGAACTGAATAACAAGTACTGTATTTGTGGAGAAAAAGCAGACGGTAAAAAGATAGTTTACCATATTGGGAAAACGGTATATATTTCATACTGTCACTAAAAATGTACAGATATATGGGGGAAATGTTCCATCTTGCTTAAACAATACATCAACAATAGAGTCAAGCACATCTGATAAACCACAGAACACTTTACATAGCCCACAATGTCCCCAGGATTAAAATCAGGATTAAGTTATTAAGACGGAGATTCAACCTGCTCCGGGGAACGTTTGATGAAGCTCGATAAGTTGCCATGGTAATAAACCCCTTATCAGTGTGCTACATGAAACTGAGAAAAAAAGATTTTTTTTAAAGCCTGGAGTTATCCTGGGTAATGACTTAATCTGCATCTGTGAAACAGGCGCCACAGTGTTCTATTGGCTGGAGCTTTTGGAGAGAGAAACAGGTCCCGTTTGGGTTGAAGGGGTAACAAGGTCACCCGAACTCTCCAGAGAGGGCCCTGTGTGGCAGATCAACTGCGTCTGTGTTTTCCAAAACCTGAAGTACGAAGCTTGCATGGGGGAGGGGAGGGGGGGGGGGACATCACACAATAAAAGATGACTATTCTCTAAGAGGGAACATAAACAGTACATAAAAATAACGTGTCCCCACCTCAAAATAGGAAGTCGGCCATGAAAAGTTAACGACGCTCACATGAAGGCCAAGCGAACGAGAAACGGAAACACCCCTTCTTCGCTCGAGGAATTCGCCGCTCGAGGAATTCGCCGCTCGAGGAACCGCTCCTCGCATTACAATACAGTACATTACATCGCATTTACTTGGCTGACGCTTTTATCCAAAGCGACGTACAAAAAGTGCATTTCATGGTCATTGTACAACTACAAAACACAGGTCCAATAAGATACAATACTTATTTTGAACAGCTATTTCTAGCCAAGAACACAGTTCAGTTCACACAGTGAACATGATTCTGACCTAACCTCTGCAAAGCCAACTAGGCAGAAGAACAAGCTACAGTATTAGGACAAATACAAATTACCAAAAAGTGCTGGGATGGGGGAACGTGTAACAAGCGTCATGAAAAAAGGGGGGGGGGGATGGATTTAGAGTGAGATATACAGAGTGGTGGTAGTTAGTCCAGGTATAGTCTGAAGAGATGAGTCTTCAGGCCATGGCGGAAGATGGGTAGTGAGGGAGAGGTTCGAAGAGGGACGGGAAGTTCGTTCCACCACTGGGGAGCTAGGGTGGAGAAGCTCCGTGATCCCTTTGGTCGGGTGGGAGGGGGGTACAACGCGCCCTGCTGCATTGAAAAGCAGGAGCCTTCATTTATTATTTTAATCATCAAAAAAAAACCAAAACATCGACACGGCGACTCCGTTTGTTTACGTACACGCGGGGCGTTCCTCAGGCGAAAGGCTTCCATTCAGAGCAGACGGCGAGTCGCGGGCCGATCGATTCGTCCGACGCGACTCGCGGCGATTTCGTTTCCCTACATTAAAAGCGATGTTTTCTCCGCGGCGGCGTTTTTGATCTGCGGCAGAAAAATGCTTCTTATCCGTTCAATTTAATAAGCTAACAGTTTGCCCTATCGTTACAAAACCGGGGCAAGTGCTGATCAAAAGATGGTTATTGATCAAAAAAAAATCATTACTCTGGACGGATAAAAATCAAAGCTGGCGAAGCTTTGCCGTTCAGCGCTAAGCCTCCGAGCGATTTTTTTTTGCTGTGACATGTTCGATTCGCAGAAGAAGCAGAGACACGCAGACCAACACCCTTGCAGTCCAGGCCTTCCTTTTCAACCCCTTAGTTTGACCTCAGGAATGTTTTTTTTTTATCTATCTCTGTTACATTCTAACAAACAACATTCAAACAGATTACTTTAGACAGACATCTTTCATAGATTGCACCAACAGTGCTGAATTGATAGGAAAATAATCATGAAAAATAATAAATGAAATGGGAATTCAAATAACTGAAGCTTTTTTTCACAGTGGTTCTGACTCATAAAGCAATTTAAAGCAGATTTGCTAACTATCATGCTAAGCTATCTGTATTAGGTTCAGGGACTTAAAATTTTTTTTTTTTAACCTTTTTTGACACAAAATATATGGATGTATAATAGTGAAATGTCCGTGACAGAAAGCGCATTGTTGGAGAGTGTCAGGAAATTGAACACTAGTATGTCACCTCATTCAACTATTTTTTTTTTTTACTGGGCACATTACTTGTGCTTTTCCATGACGCACCACCCTCTTGCCATTCTCTTCAATCAACCCTTTCAAGAGTAGGTTTTTTTTAGAATGTTTTTTTTCAAAATTCAAAGCTGGTGTTCTAGAACTCCATTGCTTTCTAATTACCAGTAATTACATTCTTACATCAGCATTCGAATGTTCATTTAAGAACATTCTAATCACACGTTTGTGACATCACACCTTAAAGGGTTAAACGACACCAAACCACCCACAAAATTCTACTTAACAAATGAAATTGCTTTCTGTCAGTCAGCTGTCTTGTTTTGCTGCAGACGTTTTAATTAGAGCAGGGCAGAGCAACCCGTCATCCATCCACGAGCTTCTAAATGCACCGTGAAATTTGTGAGGATTCTAAAATGCAACTTTGACGGCAAAAAAAGGCAAATAGTCACGGTCGTTCATTCCAGGGAAAATGGGTACGGGAGCTCTTATTTTAAGAGTTTGAAAGCCTGAGGTGGGCCTGCATGTAGATTCAATGAGTTCACTTACTTTAAACTGCCGCTGTGTTTTCAGATACGTGACAAAACGTTGGGGGGAGGGGGGGGGAGTGTTTTGGCCACCATAACCTGCCTGTAATGTGCAGGTTAAATGAAAGGAGGAGGTGCAGCATACTTAGCTGGTGCTCTTGGATATCTGATATCCAACTTCATTGTAAAAAAAAAGGCATCGGTGCCAATTCACTCCCCCCTCCCCCCAAAAGTACGCTTTTCCCCCCTTTTTCTCTCCCACTTCGGAATGCCCGGTCATATTCCTCGGCCGCAGACCCCGCTATCCGTTCCCGAGAGAACGGACGAAGCACGGAACCGCTTCTTACCACAACCAGGTCACCAAACCGGAGATGAGACGCTTCATGTGTGGCTCGGTGGGAGGACCGCAGGCCCTTGACTGACCACAGGGGGTCGCTAGTGAGTGATGAGACAATCCCGCAGGCCTGGCTGACTGAGCACCCCTGTCCTTGGGCGATGCCAGAGCCAGCTGTGCATCATTGTACAGGGCTGCCAACCACAGTCAGCAATGGCACGTCCAGATTTCAAACCTGACCATAGAGTTCATCCGCAATCAGCACTGGCTCATCCAGATTAGAAACCAGACCATAGAGTTCATCCACAATCAGCACTGGCACATCCAGATTTCAAACCAGACCATAGAATTCAGCACTGGCACATCCAGATTTCAAACCAGACCATAGAGTTCATCTGCACTCAGCACTGGCACATCCAGATTTCAAACCGTGCAAATATATCAGTGCAATATATGTATTTAACTTTTGATCAGTGCAAATAAATGTATTTAACTGTAAAAATTGATGTGTTCCAAAAATAAAATGACAATCTTTTATTTTTGCCCACCAAATGTTGATGCCTGGTCAGTGCCTATGCCAGTAATGCAAAAACCCTCCATCGAAAAAAAAAAAAAAAAAAATCAAAAAATCAAATGGCAGCATAAACAACGGCCAATATCAGAAACATTTTACACTCACCACCATTAAACTCTTAGCAGTGGCTTGGAGCACGATTATTCACATTTCACAAAACAAATAAAGTCGCCATCTAAGCAATTTTCAGCAGTAATATTTCACAAGGTATTGCCTTCGTACATACAAATACACATAAGTAAACAAACAAGAAATATACAATCGGCAAAACAACATGTGATAAATTGTACACTTATTACATTTAAATTCCGTTGTTTTTTAATCTTTCTTTCTAAAAACATGGCCATAAAATATTCATCAGCTTCGTGCATTAGCTGATTTGATTATTTATTAATTTATTTCCACAGAAATCTGCTACACACCAAACAGACCTGCTTGAGTGCACACGGATGACCATGCGACTAGCGCAATAAACGACCGTCTCATATCTGGCAACTCTAGCATGTAAAAATACACATCAGCAGCTCCCACAAACACACTTAAAGCCACATTATGCACCGTTCAGCAGTCGCAAAGCTGCAGTGCCTGTACAAACATACAGCCACAACAACAACAACAACAAAAAAGGCAAAACAACATTTTGTGATCAGTTACTGTTAAGCATTGTCTTGCCAGCATAAGGAATTCATTTTTCAAAGCCTTTACGTCTTTGAAGAGTAGGCTTTTTGGAACATTTTGTTTTTCTCTCCAAAATTCTAGAACTCCATTTCTTACAGTTATCAGCAGTGATTGTTACTGTACATCAGGATTAGAGTGTACAGTTAAGAACTTTCTAATTGCATATTTGTGATATTACACCTTAAAGGCTTAATATGCAGCCAATGGACTGAAAGATATGGCTGGCATACACTTTCATCAAAGAGATTGGCTATCGAGCCACAAGCCGCTTTCAAACAGCACTGTGAGCCATACTGTTTCTTGCAACGAGTGTACGTTAAACCACAACCCTAAATAACTTCATTGAGAACTTAGCAAGTGCGGCGAACTACACTTGGTGGTTCACACATATATTCAGCTGAAGAGCTACCTGATAACAAATGTTAGGGAGATTGGAGCATGCAGTGTCTTTAGGCTCACCCAAGCACTTTGTCATAATAATGGTTGTGGTTGCAGAATTCAGAGAGCATTTTTTTCCTTCCCACTCTGGGCCATCATTCTAAAGAAGGTTGACTGTGTGTGTGTGTGTGTGTGTGTGTGTGTGTGGGTGGAGGGGGGGGGGGGGACTTTGACGTAAAACAATCATAGAACTCATCATTAGCAAACCAATACAAAAGCACCCTGGGAAAAATGATAAAAGTTCATATTCAGGTGCTGGCTGAACATTTTTTTTCCCCTGGTCTGCTCCAGACATGACAGGCAGTTATTTACTCAAAGATGCTGGCCCTAGAAATGGGGTTTTTACAAAAATAAAACAACTTTTCATTTAATAGCTCGATTAATTTTGGCTCCCATCCGCGCACTCGTTTATGACTGTCGCTTAAAGAAGGGAGGCTGACATGTTCGGCACGTTCAGCCCATGTTATTGGGCAGCGGGAGCAACATGGCTGCCACCGTGTGATGGAAACACTGAGGAACAGCGCTGGGTTTGAGGGGCTCCTGTAAGCCTGGTGCGATGTACTCTACGGGACAGTGTGACAGGGAAGCTTGATCTGTGATCTGAGGTCTGTCACTCAATCTGACAGGCCCTGTTACTCCGCCAGATCCGTGCAGGCAAGAGAACGCATCCCAGGACAAAAAAAACCCTCAGGGAGCGAACGAGAGAAAAAAAAAAGAGAGAGAGAGAGAGAGAGAGAGAGAGAGAGAGAGAGCGAGAGAGAGAGAGAGAGCTCATGGGACCTGAGCCAAGAAGAGCACTGGAGACTGAACACATTCAACAACTGAGCACTGAGGGAAAAACATGGAAAATAAATAAATAAATGGCAGCAACTCCCAAATCCCAACTCCAAACTCACGCGGTAATGCCGACAGTGGGCTTTTCATTGTGATTGGACGGAAGTTGGGCAGGCTTTCCCGTGCCGCGGCAGCACAGGTCACACGCGCTCTCTAATGGTAAATGGTGAACCGGCTGAGCGTGGGATAGAATGCGAAAGACCCGTGAGTCACAGAGCCGCAACACAGCTATTAACCACAAGAGTGCAAAAAGGTTATCGGGAGGCTAATTACAGCAGGACGCGCCGCGCGGCCTCTTATTTCACTCTGGCAACACGTCGGACGCTACAGGACGCTATAATCCTGACTGACAGCCCTAAATAGCCATGACCTTCAAACCGGCAGAGGCTTGGGCTGCCCGGGCGCGCACACGACAAAAAGATGAAAGCGAAAAAGAAAGAAAGAAAAAAAAAGGCTGTCAGTGTGTTCTATTGTAAGGTTAACAAAACAGCCGCATTAGGGAAAAAAAGAGAACACACTTAGACCTTTTCCACCCCCTCCATTTTGTAAGGTCTACTCTCCGCAGGTGCTGCACCTTGGCCAAACCAAACACTGGCTTCGCCACAAGCTTCCACTCCTTCTCCACAGCCAAACTCTGACTGGATATGGTAGAGACTGAGGCACCTTATTGGTTGCTTTCTTGACAGGCAGCAGTCTGTCCCAACCAGTGCTGAGAGGCCAGGGCTGTCTGCAGTGTGTGGACCACGACCTGTCACAAGGTCGTGGTCCACACAAAGAGAGAAGAAGCAAAGGGCTGCTGGGTGGCTCATTCGGTTAAGCCGCCTCTCTGCGGCGCACGGAGTTCGGATCGAATCCGGACTGCGCCAGTTCCGACTGGCCGGCTCGCCGACTGGCGGCACGCAAAGTGGCGAATGTGTCACGCAGGGTACGGGAGGGTTCTGTCAGCCGGCCCTAGTACAGCCCTCCGCACGCGTTTGCGATGTTTGTTAAGTCACCGCAAAATGTCAGAAGCCATACACGCCCATGCAGAAAAAAAAGCTTTGGTTACAGCAGTGCTCAAACGAACGGCTTAAAGACGAAATGTGAAAACAAGGGAGTCACGCTCCGTCGCAATCATATGCGAAGCCCGTAAAAGCGAGGTTTTTAAACACAAAGAACATTATTTGCACGAAGAACTTGTTGGTGCAAAAAGCCTTTTAACCAGCGTGACCTTTCGTTGGAGAGGCCTGGTGGGTTTGCAGTTTATAGATTAGAGTCACGTCGAGCTTTCAAAATGCCTCTCTGAATAATACATCAAAATGCTTTCTTATTCCAAGTCTCTTTAACAATTACTATATTTGTATTTAACATTGTATGAGGGGCAAAATTAATAAATCATGAGGAAAATGTATAGGAAAATGGCAAAGTCGCTATTAAATTTAATACAAGGACTACAAATGGTCACATTTTGCTTTGGTTCGCAGTAAATCTTCAAATTGAAGCCCAACACAAAATAAAACAGCTGGTACTTATAGACAATATTTCATCCTTGGACTATGAAATAACACAACCTTCCTGGCACCCCTCCCCCCTTTATATCTCAAACACGGCCATATGTCTTTTCCAATTGATAGCTCATTATGCTCACAGTTACGCCATTATTGATGTTGAACCGCCAGAACACTTTAGATTAAGACTGCCATGTCAATAATTAACAAACTACGTGTGAAGTGTGCGCCGCTGATTGATCGCACATTCATAATTCATCACCGGGAGAATTTTATTTGTCGTCGCTTAACAACATGTTTATGCATCGTGTCCAAATATGTCACTGTCAATACTCCCGGTTCCTAATTGCAGGCATCGCTGTGAACTCAACAGGAAGTCGATTCTGCACTCAGATCCCGTTTTAGACTAAATGGGCATCTCAGACCTCCCGCGTGTGACTCCGAGGGATTCGGTGCTCGGTCGCAACGAAATCCCGCAATTAGGGTTTCGTCTCAGCGAGGCCCTTAAGCGAAAACCTTGTTAAACAGCCATACGGGTGGCATAGGTTAATTAGCTAATTAGCTGGGTGCTCATAAATCCATAAGAAAACAAACAAGCCGACCTGTAAGAGGTTCACGAAAAATATAATGTATAAATTGATTAATTCACTGAAATTGTATTTCTTTATACATTTTTCACCATTTTCTTCTTTTCAGGATATATGTACATACACACACACACACACACACACACATAAATTAGTGCAGATTACAGTAAAATTTGATTCTGGACTATAGGGTTATATACTGTACTGCATACTGGATGATTTAACAGAGGAATTATCCTTTACCTTTATAAGACACACATCAACAGTAAAGTATTTCATGGTATTAGCATCACCAAATGCATCTTCTACTGTTCAAAAACAATACCCTACACGTGACCAGGGTTCTTAATTATAGTATTCTGGTACAAAACAAACATAATAAAACCGGTGAAATCAATACATATAGTAACAGGCAGTGCTTTGATGGTGTACATCCAGCCAAGCGGGGAAAATTGTTTATCCTTCTGAAACACAAAGAAAAACAGTGGCAGCTGTTAGCTTCTGTTTTCTCATGTGGCCCAGCTCAATACTCTGGAGATGCTAGATTAAAATGGCATCTTGTACGCTCATCTAGTTATCACTGCTGTCTTCCTCATTACATTAATACTTTTCCATTTAACTCTTTTAGTAAGGCTTTGCTAGCATTGAGCTTTAAGATAAACTCTACTGAACCCTGTGGAGTAATTTGTTCCTCTGCATTTAGCCCATCCCAACTTAGGAGCAGAGTTCAGCCACAGTGCAGCACCCAGGGACCAACTCCAATTCTGAGGCCAGTGCCTGGGTCAAAGGCAATGGCAGGAGCATAACTAACCTAACCTGACACGCATGGCTTTCCGTGTGGGAGGAAACCAGAGTACCTGGAAGTCTTCCATGTGAACATGGGGAGAACATGCCACCTCCATACAGAGAGGATCCAGCTGGCAGAAACCTCCTTCTCGCAACGCAACAGTGCTAACCACTGGGCCGCGGCATATGAACAGTAGCACAAAAAAAAAAAAAACCAGTAGACCAGGGACTTGCACTGATTGGCCACAAAGGGTACGGTAGCCCCAGTGACATGCTAGATGCCCGCAGGCCACAGCATTAAAAAAAAAAACTCCAGGCTAACAGCACCAATCCCCGAAGCGTCACTATCTTAACAAGACTAGAAAGGAAATTCCTTAAAACGAGCAAAAAGCTGTGCGCAAGACCCTCCCCACCCGGCCTCCCCAGAGCCGTGCAGACGCCTCCTTTGAAGCTCCAGCTGCAGAGGAGCGGGGCCAGATCTCCCGCACGTTCCGCACGTGCCGGCAGGTGACGGCACGTCTTCGCAGAAAATGCGGCTCCATTTTTTTTTCTTTTTTTTTTTAATCAGAAAATTAAAAGTCAAATGATGTCAGATTAGCGGCGAGCCCTCCCGTCCGCCGCCGCGAAGTGAAAGATGAGACGGCCGCGGCGGCCATTACGCAAGCGTTATCGCCGCGCTCCAGTCACCGCGGCGACAGCGCGGAGACGGCGCTCCTCATTGGCTGCTTCTAATCGAAGTTCCAGGCAGGGCAAGGCAAGGAACACGCTTTTCTAAAAACCCATTAGACGGATGAAAGTACAGAGCAGCAGTTTTGGAGAGTTTGTTTCAAACACCAGCTCGGCTTCAACTTCAAATGGACAAGTTCTCCATTTAAAATAGTAATAATCGTGTCCACACACCAACTCAAGATAAATATACTATACATAATATATTGTAAATGTAACGATAAATACAGGAACATTTGGGGCCTCTAGCTTCCAGAACACAAGACTGACCTTCCACTGAGACACCATTAACTTTTTCTGTACAACCGAGGCAAAATGAAGTGCCTGTCCCCTTCCTGTTGTGACCCTGCCTGCAATAAACTCACTGCTTGATCAATTAGGTACCAGCTTGGGGCAGGAACACTCCTTTTACTGACATCAAACCATACTACAGAATAAAACGTGTAATACCTGATTAGGCTATTTTACTGACGCGTGTTGTTGCGTTTGTTTTGCTACGCATGTGTTGGTCTGGAATAGCGAATTCCCTGACCTTGTTGTTTTATATTGTTGGATCTCCATTTTATGAGACTGATTAAATGAACTAACCACGTAATACAGAGTTACACATAATACGTGTCACTAACCCACAACACAAATTAACCTTCCTTAAATGGTACTACTGTTAACCTCTATGTTTTTCCATTGCAGAATTATCATTTCCTCTGGTTAAGAATTTTATAATAGTATTGCTCACGTAATGCAAATTATTGTTTTCAATTATCTTATTAACATATCCATTATCACAGCCAATAAATACATATCCTTCATTTCCAAAAGATTGTCACATCTACGTTATTTTGCTAAGTTTGGCTCTACAGACACACAGAATTCTGATTGGTTGTTGAACTCACTTGTTCTGAATAAACCTGACCGAACCTCACTACACATATGATATTATACCTTTATTCTGCCAATAATATATCGTGTGATAAACGATTTATTCATTTAGCAGAGGCATATATGAGGTATACTACTCTGATAAAGTGGATTCAAGTGGGGTCCAAGAATGGGATTCGATCTGTTCTTTAGGATGACGATCCACTTATTTCCTGGGTATCTAACCCCCATCCCTCTGGTATAGGCATGAACGGTAGAATGCAGAGAAGAGATGGTGGAGATGCGGAGTGGTCAGAAATTTCTGACACGATGCCAAAGCAATTTGTATACGGGCGAATGCCTGGGTCGCCTGGGTCTCTGATAATGACACAGAGATTGCCTGTAAACTCCAGGTCTTAACACTCCAACAGACGAGAGAGAGACTTTGATTCACACTCTGTTAATCAGACGGTGGCGTGAATCATTCGGGGGGGGGGGGGTGTCCCTGGGCGTGGGGGGGGGGGCTGTTTGCCCGTATGAGGTCTGTATCGAGCGACGGCCTTGCACAGACTCGCTGACTCGGCGCAACGGCAGCTTTTCGGGGCCCTGTCACAAAGGAGCAGGCGTAATTCCCGCCCCCCACGCCCCCTCCGACTGCCACTCCACGGGCCAGTCATCGCCGGGCGCCCTCCATGTCGGATTGGGAGCCCCGTACCGGCGCGCGCGCGCGTGTGTGTGTGTGTGTGTGTGTGTGTGTGTGTGTGTGTCAGGGAGAGCGCTTATGCTCTTCGACAGAGTGCAGCAGCCCACAGAACACAGGAGGAGCAGTGCTACAGGGAGCCTGTCGCACCAACACTGCAGCAGAATCAAGGCCCTGTGACCTCAGCAGCATCCGACAGGGAGCTCATTCATATGTGCACACAATGCTAGCACACGTACACATGCACACACACACGCACACACACACACAAACACAGACTGTACACACATACAAACACATACTGTACACACACAAACGGACACACACACGCACACACACAAACATACTTTACACACACACACACACACATGCACATATACATACGCACACACACATACATGCACATAAACACAAACACAAACTGTACACACACACACTCAGGGGAATCTAGACTCATATGCCCACTGAATATCAAATCAGCAGATGGAACTACATCATTATATGCTTTTTATCATCAATAAATGATTTCAGACAATACCATAAAGAAATCTACATCAGTTCAAATGCACAATGGAAGGGAATTTATTTGAAAAGATAAACAATAATGAACTGCATTCTGAAAGCATTCTGAGTACAAATAATGAACTAAACTTTTTTGATCTGCAGCATATTTTGTCAGACACATATTGAGTCCTTAAATGTACCTTTCTTTACCACAAGGAAAAAACTATATATATATAATATAGGCTCAGTTTAATAATCCACAGCCCTTTCCTAGCAGTAATGGTTTGCTCTGGATGGTGTCATAGGAAAGCACTTTGTAACAATGGAGCGCAGCATGATGAAAAAGAGAAAAGTAGGCCTCAGACTTCGGGAGACAGCTGGGCAGAGAGTAAAAATAAAAGCCCGAAGAATAACTTTATATCTTCAGCGAATGAAGGGATGTGTGCTACGCCATCAATAAATGGCTTTGATGCTGCTTGGGTGTACATCAATGCCCATTTTGGTGCCCTCTTTCACTCATTGCAGACCTCCTATTATTTGTTCTCTCCCCCCCCCCTCCTTTTTCAGTCTGGCTCGAAGGGATGCAGACAGATCATGTTTTTTTTTTTTTTTTTTTTTGGCCGTTGTAAATTTTTTGGGAAAGTGGGGCAGAGCTTGCCTCACCCCAGGGGACCCGGCAAACCAAGCCGGCGGGGTCCAGGATTAAGCGGCATAAACAGAACCGACCGTACGCGGGGTCTCCGAAACTGCGCTGCGGACCATCGGAGAGATGATTCTCTAACCGTCCGTCCAGTAGCCTCCTAACGATTTCTATAATTGCTTTATGGCGCAGATAAAATACAAATGCTTTTCAAACACGTATTTTTTTTAATAAAGGTGAGCCATTCGTACTTATGCTTGCTGCCTAGGTAACACGCTCAAACTAAAGTCTTCACACATCGACAGAATTACAACTGAGTCATGCAGCAGCTTCGGTTCAGCGTCTAGGGGCACAACACTTCAAGGCTACAAAGCAGCGCGGTGCAAACCGAAGGATTCAAACGCAGGCTTGTGATGGTTCTTCATCAAAAGGGGATTTTCTTTTTATTGCAAATTAAAGCCACATGAATAGGTACAGTAAGAGTTTACAGTACAAGGGAATATCGAAGACGTCGTATAATCCCCCACGTCTCTCTGTTACACCTGCTCCATTCGCAATACATGGGAAATGCTGGGGACACGGAAGACAAAGCAGTTTAAGACACGACGTTATTTTGTACAGTCGTGTATTCTTTTTTTTTTTTACACAAGGCAGGATTTGCATACGGCTTATTCCTAAAGTTTGTGACAAAAGGACGCCGACTGTTTTGAACTTTTTCGTGTTTTTTTTTTTGTCACATAAGGCCACACCAGAGTTTGCGAAAGGAGAGGTGAATATCAGAGCGATCGCGGCGAGCCTTCAGCACTGGCAGCACTGGGCAGAGGTGGCACGAGCAGGAAGCCCTACGCCTTTTAAAATCGGGCGGCCATATGGTGTCCTCACCCGCCTGACAGGGTTCACTCTGTAACAGATTGGATCTTGCTGTGGTCCAAGGATAGGTGAGACACCGTTCCAGAGATACAGTTAGTGTTTGCATGCTTAATGTGGCCACCGCATTTACCTACTGTCCCCACGTAAGACCAGCACTGCGGTAATGCCACCGGAACACTTCAAAAGGTTACCGATTTCATTCTTTCTCATGCCCACACACACACACACACACACACACACATATAACACACACACACACACACACACATGCATGTGCGCGCACACACACACACACACACATATAACACACACACACACACACACACACATATGCATGTGTTCACACACACACACACACACACATAACACACATGCACACACACACACACACACACACACACAGAGAAACAACAGGCAATTTTATGCATGGATAACATTATTCTGAGAAGGGAATATTTCACTCCACAGTTTTCATTTTTTCATTTGGGCTAAATAGAATTTACAATTGTATTTTATGGAGGCTCATGAGAGAGGCTTTTTTTTCCCAAGCTGTTATTGGAGCCCAAATAGCTTCTTCTTAGTGGAGAGTCTGCCTGAGCCACAGACACAACATGTCAATCATCCTGCTGTAAACACTTCATATATAAGCAACGAAATTCAAATCCAGAAAACACTGGAAAGGAAGAAGAAAGGAAGAAATCGTAATACTAAGTTATGAACTGCCAGACTATATAATTCCCTGATTTGTTCGAAGATGATAGACCATGAACCACATTCATTTTTTTTCCTCAACTTCACATTTCCTATTAATACAGTTGCTCAACTGACTTGGCACTGTCTCGAAAGAGGTATGTGTAGTTTCTGCTTCACACCATCAGGGGTGCAGGATTAATTTCTCGATAGCTGAAAGGAAAAGGGTGATTAGCATTTGGCTTCAGGGAGCAGTCCAGCTAAACACAGAAATGAGTAATGAACTGGGGACATGAAACACTTTCTTCCCAGATTATTTAAAAACTATTGAAAGTTAATGCATATGTATGTCATTGACCCAAAGGTCAATTTCATGCAAGTTCCTCAAGGTCAGCTGGCAAATATGAAATTGGAGATGAATTTCTGATTTGGCTCAGCACTGTGGTGCCGACTGCTAAGGATTCTGGGTATTTCTCTTTTTCAAAAATGTAGAGTACCACAACATTGAAGGAAAACTATTAAGAACCACATTTACCAGTACAGCAAATAACGACTACATATACAGGACAGACAGGCAGGTAAGCAGGTAGGTAGCTAGGTAGAAGGGGCGGAGCTAGAATGTCATACATATGAGTGCAAGGCATGATGGGGAGTAGAGATTCACTTCTAGAACAATGCAAAGGAAAAGCAAGTTCATTTTAAAGATACAATATGGTTCAACGTCAACTCTGATTTAAAAATACACAATGTTACTTGTGTCAACATTCATTAAACAGTGTTTTTCGTGAATTAGGCCTAAGTTAGTGTCTATGTTTGGGTACCCAAGGGGTCCCCCCATGGCTGCTCACATGGGTAAGGCGCACCCACTGCACCCCGGGTATTTCCACTACTGGGAGGAATTCAGGCCACCACAGGAAGTACACACTGCCATATCCCTTAATACAAATTACAAAGGCTTTTTTAAACAGCCTCTCTGAAGAGCTTTTCCTTCTGTGCTGCACTAAAGCCCATTACAGTGCGTTAATAGAGGTCACTTAACTTTACACGTGTGGATTATTCCATTCCAGGTGACATCACACCGAGGTTAGAAATGGTAATTAAGTAATAACAATTTCAATAATTGTGTAAATTAAAAAGATAAAAAAAAAGGCTAAAGTGGATCATCGGTTGGCTGCAAAAAAATTAACTGCTGCGTCCTCCCTCAAAGAGAAGGCGTGTTTGACGGCAGTTTGTGTCAGTTTGCGTCAGTTGGCCATATTGGAAAGAAACGAGTGGCGTCCACGCAGAGCTAATCCTGGGACTTAGTAACCCAGCGGCTGCGTCTTATCATTCAAACGTCAAACCAGCACGCGCGCTACACGCCCTCGGCGATGAGGCGTGAGGCGCGGGCGCACGCACCGATCGAGTCGTCGTCACGCCGCCGTTTACGCGTTGGCCCCGGCGACAGCAGCCTAACCGCGCCCTTACATCACAGCAGACGCCAGCGGGCGACTGGCTCACATGCGATACCTGGTCGGCTGTGGGATTCCTGTGAACGTGGACGCGAAGCGAGCGTTCTTTCTGGTTTTTTCGCGGTCGCGCCTACATGTCCAGAGGCGCCCCCCCCCACCTCCCACTTCCCACCGCCCCCCCCTCCCTTACATCCCCTTGCTTCATTATTCCAGCGGCTGAAATTACCCGAGTGGCGAAAGTTTAATTCCTGGCTGCTTCACGCACTGTCATGTCTAATGAGTTCCCCCCGATTATGTATAAAATCAGTAATCGCTTGTGAAAGGTGTCTAATTGACTGCAATTCCGCCCCAGCGAGAGGAGGGGCCCCGTAGAAGGGGGCCCATCTGCGGCGGCGGCTTTCATCATCTGTTTTTCGGGCGGCCGGTTGGCGAGGTGCTGGACGGGGGCCACACGAGCCGGGCCGGGCCGGGCCACGGCGGCGGCGGCGGCGGCGGCGAGGACAGATGGTCGGACATTTTGCTTGCGCGTCAAATTAAGAGAAGCGAGCGAGTCGTGCGGCCTCAGCCAAAGTCACGGCCCTCACGGTACAGCACCAGCACTAATTAAATACACAAAACGTAGAGCGCACAAAGTCCGTTGCGGTCTCTCTGGTTCGAGTCTAGGACAGAGATTGAGTTCGGATCCTGGACACAAGCTCAAAAGGACCAACTTTTTTTTTTTTTGGCTCATGGTATCATTTTGCTTCTCAATTAAACTCCCCTTGCAGTACATGAAAAAAAGCCTCTTTCTTGATAAGAGGAATTTCCCAGTATTGGAATGCGCTTCCATTTCAGTGGGTACATGATTAACAGAGAAGACCTTTTAGTTCACTCAAAATGAAGGAGTAACAAAGGATTTTGTTCGCCACGTTTTTACACCGACTGTGTTCACAATGTGCAAATAATTTTAAAAAATCTAACTATACACCTCCCAGGAGACACTCTTACTGAAAGCAACTTACACAGCTTTTTTTTTGTTTTTACATAATACCTGTTAATAAAGAAGGACACATACAGAGGCAATGCAAATTAAGCACCTTGCTCAAGCATCCTCCAACTACAGCAAACTACCCGGGAATCAAGCCGGCAACCTCTCGGTTACAAGGCCGGTTCCTAAAGCCTCCACAGCACACCATGGCCTATATTACCTGCCGTGTGCTGAGCGCCGGTGTGTTTAGCTCACACACTGCAGAACTTGCTAGCGCCGCGGCGCACATCTACCTCACATTCTCCCTTTTGTGCAGCCGGCCTGTCACCTTTGCCACACTAATTACACCGCTGTGCCAGATGCAAAGGCCTCCTCCCGTGGCATGAAGCTCGGTTCTAAAGCGGCTCACGCACGGCGGGGGGGGGGGGGGGGCGGCTGAAACGGCGAGGTTTTCAGCTGTACGCCACGGGCATTCAGCTCCACCCCCCTCCCCTCCCCTCCCCTCCCCTGCCCTGCCCTCCGCATGCAGGGTGGCCATGGCAACCGTTTTTTTTTAAAACGGCCCTTTTTTTCTCTTGACGTCTTCAAAAGTAATAACTGTCTTGTTTCTTTGCAGGTGATGAAAGTGGAGGGCGGCGGCGGCGGAGGCTACGTGGCTAACAGCGTAATCTTCCACCTCATTAAAGCCTTAATGCGGAGACTGCGATGTAGCTTAATGAATTTACAGATCTGAAATGACCCACAAGAGAAACTGAATGGGAGCCCCTGTACAAAAAGCACCCACGTTAAAAAAGAAAAAGGGAGGGAAAAAAAAATCAATTTGCATAAATGAAAGGTTTTAATAATACGACTTCCTCTGCACGGTTGTTCTGGTCTACCAGGAAGTTCAGAGAGAATAGGAATAAAGGCTTCAGGCTCTCAGTGTCCTTTTCAATGCCTTCTTATTTTCATTATGACTATGCTTTGGAGACGCTGGGCCACAGTTCTAGATGCTTTGCAGTTTTGTGAAGGTTATAAAGTAAACCATTACAGAACTGCTCTCTCTCGGTCTTACCAGAACACACTGTACTGTGCTAGATGACCTCTGCATAGTCAATTCTGAGTCTTAAAATTGAGCGTTTTACTTAGACAATTGTGTTTGGAAGGGAAGGCAAAGATTAAGGCTGGATTGCTCAGATACACTCAAATACACTGGTGGATAACTGCAATTTCAGTATCCCGGCCATAATAGAAATGATAGAAACATAATATATGAAATGTAGGATTTAAAAATAAAATTATACTGTATGCCAACAAACTGTCCCTTGAATAAACATGAATAAATGAAACAAATTGCTCATTCGATTAAGTCCATTGAAAGTGTAAGATCACAAACGTGATTAGAATGTTCTTAACTGAACATTCTAATGCTGATGTCACAATCACTACTGGTAATCAAAAGCAACAAAGCTCTAGAACACTGACTTATAATTTGTAAAAAAACCATTCAAAAATGCATACTCTCCAAAGGGTTAAACGTCAGAGCCAACTGCAGCAAAGGCAACTACCTGCTGTATTTGCTCTTGATGTGCTTATCAATCCCACCAGATCTAAAAAAAAAAAAAAAAAAAAAAAAAGTAAAAAATTGATCACACGTCATTGAAAATCAGTTTACACTAATTTCGTCGCAGGAGGGTAATTGCGGTGCCAAATTCAATCCGATGCGCGCGCTTCCTTTGAGCGACGGACAAAGAACGCGCCGCGGCGGCCGCTAAATGATCTCTTTTCATCTTTTTAATCGATACGCCCTGTTTGCGCTCGTCACATCTCGGCCACATTGATTTATGGCGCTCGGGTTCGACTAATGGCGGGTTCCGTTCGTCCCCGCGCCGGAGGAGTGGCAAATTGGCTCTTCCTCGGTCCTCTTCCTCCGGCTAAAGGTGCACAAACAAAGGGAAGATGGGGAAACAATGGGCCGGAGGGGCGGGGGGCTGGGTGACGGGGGGGGGGGGGGTCCCGGCTGAGGAGGCGCAGGTTCCAGGAGACGCAGGGCCGAGAGGAGCGGGGCCCCGTTGCTGGCTCCCTTCAACACCTGTTAGTGTGCAAATCCTTCCTGTCAGTCGAGGGCCATTAGCCCACTCCACACGTGCGCCCAGGGGAGCGAGATGTGGCTCTGTGAATTTTAACGACGCGGATACTCTCTCCAGATAAGCTCCTATTAGACCGCTCCTGCAAGGATGATTTAGCTCTGACTCTTGTGTGTACTCTTTCATGCCTGGCAGCAACCTCCCCTTGGGTCGAACAAGTGCCCCCCCCAACCCCCCCCTCCTCCCCCAGTGATGTAACTGAGCCCCATATCCTGCCAATCAGGACACAGCTGAGACGAAGGCAATTGGGTACATGCATTTAGCAGCTTTGCTCTCGCTCAGACATGTGAACTGCAGTCATAATTTAGTCGGCGCCGACTCACTTTACAAAATGTGCGATTCTAAAATGAACAGCACAGCGTTAATGCGTGCGATATTAATATTAAATGTAGCGCTAATTGGCGCCTGAATAATTTATCCAACTTGTTGCACACTGCTGTAATTATTGCACGTGGTGTTACGCTAGTGCGAGCGACAAAACCAAACAATTGTTTGGAAAAACTGCACAATAAGTAAACCTTGGGGTTTGGAAATGTATGACAGGCACTAATGCAATGTTACTGAACATTCCGATCACTGACAATCCTGCCAGACGACACTGTCCACCCCTGCTGCGCACAGCGCTTTGTAAACTAAGAAAAGGACAGAATGTGTGCAACGTGGCGCCACGTGCTCAGTCAAGGACGCAGGCGAATATATAATTTATCACTGGGGCTGCCGCTAACCTTCTCCCGTCAGACAGGTGGGGGGGGGGGTGCAGTTGCGTGTACTAACGTCGGGTTCTGGTAGCGGTGTGTGGGCTCGATAGAGAGCCGAAACAAAGCAATCAGGCGCCGGCTCGAACGCAACTGCGAGCGCAGCGGGAAGGAGGAAAACGTTGCCACGGCAGCGGGAAGGAGGAAAACGCTGCCGCGGCAGCGGGAAGGAGGAAACGCTGCCGTGGCAGCGGGAAGGAGGAAATGTTGCCGCGGCAGCAGGAAGGAGGAAAACGCTGCCGCGGCGGCGGGAAGGAGGAAACGTTGCCGCGGCGGCGGGAAGGAGGAAACGTTGCCGCGGCAGCGGGAAGGAGGAAAACGTTGCCGCGGCGGCGGGAAGGAGGAAACGTTGCCGCCGCGGCAGCGGGGAGGAGGAAACGTCGCCGTGGCGGCGGGCTGGGCGAGTTTGAGGGGACGGGGCTCGACGGGAGTCGTCTCCGCTGTTCCGTTTCGTTTCGGGCTGCAGAGTGGTGCTCGTGAGAAACGTGAACGTACCCCTCCACTCGCTCACAGGTAAATATCGAAAGGCGCACGTCGCACACACACACACACAAACACACAGGGGGAGAGGCACGCTGGCCTACAGGCGAGCTGCCGAAAAAAAAAACCCGTCCGCGGTCGCTCGGTATTTACAGGACCCGAATCCAAACCCTCACGCAATTCCTCTGCTCGTCTCACTGTACGCCAAATTAAAAAGAGAGAAACTATTAGCTTTTTTCCTCTCTTTTTTTTAATAAGGCGTGCTCGAATAATGCCACACTTCATTACTTCCTCTTCGATTCGCATTCTCAACCTGCTCCATCGGCAGGACCGGTTTTCAAAGAGCAATTTCCGAGACAATGGGCTTGTTGAGTATGTGATGGATGCCAGCGTTATTAATTATCCAGCTCATTACGGAGTGAGAATAAATCTTTTTTTTTTTCTTATCTGGAGACCATCACTCCGGTTACAATAGGCCACAGTAGGCTTCTCACACACTCCTCTTTTCATTAAACAGCCTGTCACTTCTAGCTTTGCCGTGTGAGATCCCCGTTGCTGGCCTATGATTCTTGATTCGTTAGCCTGCCCGTACTCCGGTGCTGCAACAGTCTCGTGCCCCCCCCCAACACCCCCACCCCCACCCCCAAAGCCCCCACCCCCCCCCAAACCCCAGACCTCCACCCGCCCAACTAATACTATTACCTCCGTAATCCCAGGCTCAGAGTGAATTTGATAAACAAGGCTTTTATGATGAAAGTCATTTTATATCAGAATTAGCAGGTGATTGGTGCTTTAATAATCCACTTATTTATAAAGTCCTCAGTGCAGTGATTAAGCCTCGGCTCCAATTTACTTTCTCATTATTTGAGGAGAGAGACTGAGCCGCCCGGCGTCTTCCTGCTCCTGGGCGCTGGAACAGGGGGGCTGGCTGTGATCTGAACCGCAGTCTTTCTCTCTCTCCACCTCTCGGTACGTCTCTCTCCATCTGCGTCTTATCGCCCCTGATCTCTCTATTTCTCTCCCTCTCTCTCGCTTTCTCTTGCCTTTCTCACCCCTCACTTTCTCCCTCCTTTTTCTCTCAGTTGCCCTCACCTTCCTGCTTATAGTTTTTTCCCTCTCTTTTCTGCAACTGTCCTTTTGGCGATGGATTCCTTGTGACGTTTTTTTTGTTGTTGCATGAGGCAGACTTCCCTTGCTCCCAGGTTTGGAGGGAATCTCAGGTTCTCAACTTATCCATTTATTAATAAGAAGAGAATTGGGGGCTCCTCAATTCTCTTCACTCTGACAGCGTTGAAAAACCGTTGGCAAGGGAACGCTGGACATGGGAGGACGACAGGATGAGGATGATGCCATTCACAAAAAAGATCCCAAATTCTCCCTGGAACCCCCCCCGCCTCCTCTTACACACACACCCCCGAGGATATGTCACCCGGCCTACAGAGACAGTTAGATGTGGCGCGGCGGAGGGGGGGGGGGGGGGCAGCGTCTCCAGTGGGGCCGCTAAGCCTGTACCGTTCCTCCTGTGGCAGGAGCGTTGGGTTAATTAAATTTCCCATCGCCTCGGTCGGCGCTGTCCTGGCGACGGGTCCCTTCGCCGCTCCTCGGCTTCACCTCCGCACCTCCGCACCTCCTCACAGGAGGCCCGGCTCGTTTACCCCCGCGCTCTCATACCCCCGCGCTCTCATACCCCCGGGCTCTCATACCCCCGCGCTCTCATACCCCCGCGCTCTCATACCCCCGCGCTCTCATACCCCCGCGCTCTCATACCCCCGCGCTCTCATACCCCTGCGCTCTCATACCCCCGGGCTCTCATACCCCCGCGCTCTCATACCCCTGCGCTCTCATACCCCCGCGCTCTCATACCCCCGCGCTCTCATACCCCCGCGCTCTCATACCCCCGCGCTCTCATACCCCCGGGCTCTCATACCCCCGCGCTCTCATACCCCCGCGCTCTCATACCCCCGCGCTCTCATACCCCCGCGCTCTCATACCCCTGCGCTCTCATACCCCCGCGCTCTCATACCCCCGCGCTCTCATACCCCTGCGCTCTCATACCCCCGCGCTCTCATACCCCCGGGCTCTCATACCCCCGGGCTCGGGCGCCGAACGGTAATGCCCAGTTGTCGATGAGCTCCCTTCAAACAACGGAGAACAGATGCCGAAAAAAAAGGGACGTCTCGTCTACCGCCTTTACCTTTCTCTGAGGGTTCTACCTTCCGTGAGGGTTCTCGAGCTCACGGGCTGAAAACGAGCGGAGAGATTTTACCGGAAAGATTCAAATGAGGGCTGAGCACTCTGGGAAATCTCCAGAGTGACTATGTGACCTTTGCATGCACCACATTATATTAATATTTATAATTAAATATTTTTTTGAGCGAGAGAGATCGAATATCACCATAAAACAGGCCTCTGCTGATACTCTTGAGAGGAAACTTCTAGTACTAATTATAAATGACTATATTCAACAAATAATTACGGAAGCACTTCGGCTATGACAGAAAAAGGAAACAGTTCTAAACAGTAGCTGCCTAAACCGCGCGTGCCACAAACAGCAAGGACATTAAGATGTAACCGAGAAAAAAAGTGATTCCCATTTCAACTGGAGTAGCTGCTACTATAATTGAGCAAAAATATACAAAACAATAAACAAACAATAAACAATAAACATTTACAGCTCAAGAAATAGCACTGGTTTTACTGTACTAAACATGCCACTGAATGTGTAGACACTGCCCAACCACACTCTCAAATTTTCGATATAATCTGACAGTAAATGAAACAGTTGGAGTTCCTGTCAGGAACTTAATACAATCCTTCAAATATGATATTTGGTATGGTAGCTGTTGAACTATCTTTTTCAATGAATAGCTTTCAAGAACAGAAGCACCTTCCTGTAACTGGAAGACATTTTTTTTTCTTGAGGCATATCATATTTCAGAATACCTATAATTTCCTCTAGCACCAGGTACCTCACTGAACTTTTGGGTTAAAATGGCGTCTTCTCAAACAATTGTTCCATTGTTACTTAAAAAAAAAGACAGATTCAACTGTCATTCTCCCGTGCACTCTGATGGGTGATATTTCTTCTGTTGTCTCTCAGGGCTGTGGAAACAATGCCTGACGGTAACGAACTAACTCTTAACAGCGAGGCATGGAATGTGAAAAGGTGAATTAGAGTTGAAGACAGAGGCTGGAGGGACTGAAGCATTCACAGTGGATCTGCTCCTTCAGAGTCAGCGAGAACGGCCAGGGCCTACAGGCAGCCGCACTGACGTCCTGTTAGCTGGCAGATCCTGCCACCCTTTCACCCACAACAATCAGAGAGAGAGACATAGAGAGACACAGAGAGAGAGGGAGAGAGAGAGGGGGGGGAGAGAGACAAAGAGAGAGACAGAGAGAGAGAGGGAGGGAGGGAGGGGGAGAGAGAGTGAGAGAGAGAGAGAAAAGGGGGAGAGAGGGAGAGAGAAAGAGAGGGTGAGATACAGAAAGAGAGTGAGAGAGAGAAAAAGGAGAGAGAGAGAGAGAGAGACAGAGAGAGAGGGAGAGAGAGAGACAGAGACAGAGAGGTATGAGGGGGAGAGAGAGAGAGAGAGAGAGAGAGAGAGAACTCCCTCTCGTTTTTTGGCCGTCCCCATTCACTGGGCATGCATCTTAATCCAACCGCCGTGCGATGCGCGGAATTAGACAATTATCAGGCGGACAGTTTGTTATCCCGCCGCAGTACAGCGATCCGACTCCTACGCTCGCGAGTCATCGTCTCCGCGCGCGGGGAGAAGGCAGGAGGAGCGGCGGGATTTGACATTTCTGGCGGATCCGGTTTGTGTGAAAATCCTCGTTTGCCTTCTCATTACACGGCCATCCGGCCGGATGTATGAAATACACGGGCTCTAATTGGCTTTCCAGACTGCTCTCTTCGGATATGTTGTGATTTAGTCGCTGAGTCCCACGGCAAACTCCAACTGAAAATGCCATATTTTTTTTCCTCTTTCTTTTTCTTTTTCAGCTTCATCATTTGTAAATTGCGTATTTAAATTCCTGCAGTAACATTTCAGAGGAACGTGTTTCTGAAGACGCCAGATGCTGCACGTCTGAAAAGATTGTACCCTGGGTAGTAATTTTTGTGCTGAAATTGCATCCCTTAAATCCTTTTATCCATACTGTACTACACTCAGTCATAATTTTACAAGCTGGGCAGGTATGATAATGTAGTGGACCATCATTTTAAATCAATACTTATGCAGCCCAGTGAATATACTTGTTAGTTTGTATGTGCAGGTAATATCTAATTGCTTATATGCATTTAAAAATAACAAAGAAAAATCACTCCGCGTAGCAGAGTTATAATGGTTATAGTGTTAGCATACTGCATGCCTTTTGTGCCAACTCTCATGAAAATATGAAATATGTACATTTTGCATTTGTTTTACAAGTTTTTTTAATTGACCAACCATAATGCTGCCCCGTCTATTTGTTCTCCAGGGGTGAGAAGGAAGACATGCACTGGCAAGGCCAGAGGGGGGTGGGGTGGGGCGGGACGGGGCGGGACGGGGCGGGACGGGGTACGGCGCGGGAATCGCTGACTCATCGGGGAGGCCCATCCCGCGCGTCCCGATTGGCCAGGCTTGCGGGGGGGAAAGGTCGCGGGCCACGCGATAACTCAGGCCGTCACCGCGCGTCAGCGTGCATCAATCTGCCCCGTCTCAGAGAGAGCCGTCGAAGTGTTACCGTGGTGACGCCGGGGGGGGCACCGCCACACAACGCGGCCCTTTGTGCGCCACGCCGCCCCGCCCACTTTTACCCACAACCGCCGCCGGCCAAAAGAGCGCCAGTCCAAATCCGAGACCAAAGGAGGGGAAGGAAGGTCCATCTGGCTCGGGCTCTACCCACACAAGGGCCCATTCAGGGCCTGTTACTCCAGCTTTACCCCCCCACACACACACTGAAAAGGGGCCTCCTGTACGGGACCTGCCGGAATTAGGTCTGTGTTATACACGTGCACGCCATAGGCACTGTCCAGCCATTACGCCCCCCTGGGTGATCACAGCTATTCTAAGGACGCTATTCTAGGGCGTGCAGAATGTGTGGAACTGGACCAGCAAAAACAAGCACAATGAATTTGTGTGACATGTAATTCATTTGTTTCACAATAGAGACTGTGTGACATCAGAATATCAGGGCAAACCAGCATATTTCAAAAGAAGCCAATTTTAGCAGTAATTTGAATAAAAATAAGATATTATGAGCTTGCTTTTGGTATGAAAAGGTGTCTGTAACCGTGACATCAGAGGCAGCAAACAGTGGCCCTTGCTCTGAAATGTAGAGGTCATTCCTAGTCGCAGTTGGTGAGAACGAATGTATTGTGCCCACCATGTTTCAATTCCATTTCAGTTCAGGAAATTCACTGAAGCTCAGTCAATTAACAGTGATAGCATTACAGAATGTTATGGCCATTTTTCAGTTCACTTGAATTTAAGCTACTTTGCCGAAGTGAAGTGGAATTCACCCCAACCCTGGCATCCACTCAGTGCTTCAATCCTTGCATGCATTTAAAACTTCAAATGAGACTAAGTGCGATAATTTTAGCCACCTCTACAGTCTATATACCTGCATATTTGTCAGCCAAAGAGGCTATCAATTACCCAAACGCTAATACCTATTTCCATCACCCACTTAGTGCCACCCTACCTTCCCAAACTATACAATTTTGGGAGCCAAATGAGAAATTTAGTACCTTTCAGGGACCCATCAAATACACATACTAGCATAGCCCGTGGGACAACAGACGCATACCGGAACCCATTTTGGGTTCCGTCCCATAGTTTAGGAAAGACCGCAGTAGAAGCTCTTGGGCTCAATGCGGCGATGTGCCCCGTTGTTTCGATACTGAACGTGAGCCATGCCAGTGCAGACCCGCAGGACAGTGAATAATTGGCTTTGAGTTGCCAAGGTGGGGAGGTTTTTCGGTTGGCGGGGCACGTATTTCGCCTCGTCATTCGCTAGCGCCTCCTCCGATTGGTTCGGGGCGCTCTGCGATTTCCGCCTGAGCGTTATATTACGTTCATTTAGCAGATGTTCCCATCCGGAGTGACTTACAGCGGTGCCAGTGTGCGAGCGGCCCACGGTGACTGCGCTGCTCAGCTGGTGGGCGGGGGCGTCGAGGGAGGAGAAGGGCTGGCAGACTGCGCACATTAAAGCCGAGGACGCACCACACATGCTCACGTGTGCGGGGGTCGGGGAAATTGATGTCGCAGATGCTGCAGATGTGACAGGCCTCATTACTGTAAGTCATTCTAAATTTGGAATTAAAAACAAAAACAAAACACGTATTAATAAAATAGTATTTCCACGCAAATAAAAAATAAAAAAACTGTCTCACTTAAAGGAGATAATATCATATTTCGGGCCTCCAGGGAATGCTTAAACCAACCATAAAAGCATAAAAAACATACGGATGTTTTATGAGCAGAACAGACCACTCAGCTCATCTTGCCTTGTCATTTTTACCAACAGTCTAGGGAGTGTTTTGTTCTATTCCTATCCTCCAACCGCCTGGGATGGCAACCCACTTATTTTGCTAATAAAAATGACCATAAAGCCATTACTGGCTGGAATACAAATTGTTAACAAGCTATTTTTAAACAGGTACCTTGCATAATCAGTAAGCCAGCAGTACATTTGAATTATTTGACAAAATCAGGGGAGACAAATTATAAAATCAAATACGTGGTAATTATATATCAAGAGCGCTAAACATATAATCAAAACCATCTACAAAGTTCAGTAATGTCCACATGTAAATCGTAGGCAGTAATCGCGTATTTCGTTAGCTGCTCCAAGTAACCGTTGTTTACACAGTACAAACCTATTAACGTCTGAACCCTGTGGTGAACAGAGGGAAAACAAACTGTAATCAAATGTTAATGTTTCTTTTATAAAGAGTCAATGCTTCTGCATTACAAACTGTCTGCAGTTAAGTTTACATTTCCTCCATTTTAAGTGGGCGATGCCGTATATCTTTCCTGCATGAGTTTAACTAAATACCGGTGACTGACATCTGACTTTTAAAAGGCAATCACGACTGACAAATTGTTTCTTAAGCAGGTTTACAGCCATTTTGAAATATGACTCCTGTGATTGCCCAGGGGGTGGGGTGTGTGGGGGGGGGGGTGTCTGGAATTGAAATGTGCTTACACACTTTCAGTTGACGGACATTTACAGGGATACATTACACCACCGCGCTCAAATGTTTGAGGTGCAATACACACCTCCTGATGAATTGTGAAGCGGTGGACCACACAGATTGATTAATCAGAGGAAGTGGCTCTGTTTCGGGCCAGAGTAATTAAAAGGGGTGTCACAGACTGTCACAGTTTCATCTGTGCCCTGCACACTGTTAGAAAGCCATTTGCACTGAGGTAATCTGGATGGACACAAGTGGGAAGTTTTTTTTTTTGGGGTTGGTTGATCAAAAAGAAGAAAATAAACCTGACCAATATGGCAACCAAGATACAGCGTTATGACACAGATAAATGGATATTTCAGGCAGTTCATTTGATCCTTCCCCAGTAATTTGATTGGGAAACCAACATTTCATACATGGTTGTTTACATTTTTAAAGAGCTTTGTGTTCTGACTGAATATGGAACCGGCAGAGTAGGCAGAAGCAGAGGAGTGCTTTTTCAGGGTTACATTCTTTCCCAGGTAAAAAAAAGAAAGTTAAACAATGAACAGGAACACAGGCATGAATATTTCAGGTACGCCAGGCTATAACCACAACCTGATTCTATCCTGTGTATCATCGTGAAATATCTTTGATGCTCTGCCTTAAAATAAACACGTCCATTTACGGTTCGATACATGACAGCCAACATAGGTGTCAGTGGTAATACCAGCCAAACAAAGCTGGTTCCCTACAAAGTTTCTCTAGTTCTGTGAACTTTTTTTTTGGATATAAAAATCCAAAGATCCACCTATTGCAAATTATTTTCACAGTGAGAAGCTGGAAAAAGCCTGTTCAGGCACACCCATGATTACAGCTTAAATATTTAAATTCTCTTATTATCTTTGCTCGCACACCGCCAGGTTCTAATCTTGAATGCTCACGGTGGAAATAAAACAGTTTTTTTTTTTGTCTCCTGGCAACAGTTTGAAGTTCATAAGCCAGCTACTGATATGGGATTCTATCTGGTTGAATTCTCAGCTGCATGATGACCTAGACAAACTCTGGGTCACTCGAAATATGATCGAGCGCAATGAACTTTCGAATTTCCCAACACCTCTCCTCCAGACAACTCAACCAGAAACAGAGACCTTCGGGGAGTATGGAAAACCATCCAACTCCGTTCCTGAAAAGCACTGACAAACTCCTTGAGAGGTTTGCCTACTTGTTAAAAATCAGACCATTAATATTCACACGCGGAAGTTGAGAGTAGACACTGATAGCTATGCACCACTGTTGTTTGGCAGGTTCCCTTTTTTGTGTCTCCTATTTTCCTCTGGGAGAACTTGAGAATGCATTGTGTAATTTTGTGATATGCGACAGCCTGAAGGGATAATCACAGTTCTGCCAAAAGAATTAACAAATCATCTTAGCAATTGTGTAGCGCAGGTCCATGTCTGACATTAGATTACACAGAATAATGGGAGCTAACCGAAAGACTGGTTTTGCGCAAGCAGTTACCGTTCCCCCGGCTGTTTTGGAACACGGAACATTGCCGCATTAACTTTTCTGGTGACGCTAGCGACTTCTCCCTTTCCCACAGCCAACTACTACCTGTTATTTTTAAGAGGCTGATAGCACTGACACAACAATACCAGTAACTGTCGTCTGAACAAGTGGTTGTCAAACACTCCAGAAGAGCTATCGAAGTAGGTCAGGAGCATAGCCAACATGTACACAGTTCCAACAAAGTATGACATGATTTCGCTTACTTGCCAGGGAAGCCAGTTAAAATTAAAAATCGCTTGGCAATGAAGAAGAATGAATCTAAACAGAATTTTAATGTGCAAGCACACATACAGGCCATTTCATGTGACTGTATAACACTATAAAACTATAAGTATAAGCATGCACTGTGTGGCTAATAAGTAAGGTAGGCTACCATTTTCTTGCTGTATGTACATGTTCCGTTTACTTTCTAATTTGCAATATTAGTAAGATTCAATGCAGCTGGATGGATGCTTTAGTGAAATAAGTCGAGTTTTTCATGCTTGAGCCAAGTCTTTGTGCAACAGCGAAGCGGAACATGTCCATAATTGTTACAAGGTCTTAAGGCGGAGAATTGCTGGAGCAACTTTTGCTGAATTTCTGGCTAAGGCTGCATGTGTGAAAAGGCTTACAGGCTCATTTTTTATCACCCATACGAGGATGACAACACCCGGACCTGCAGCTACCAAACACACACAGTGCCATTAGCACAAACTAACATTCCTTTGATATAGACTCGCCCTGTACCAAAAAAAAAAAGGTCAAATTGGCAATCCGTTAAATTGCCCACCGCTGTGCCCTGTGATCTATTATTAAAACTTTATCTGCAATCATCAGGTGCATTCACCTTTTTTTTTCCTGTTCATGACATTCATTTTAGAAATTTTAATCATTTCTGTAGAGATGCGGTGATTGCGGCACAGATATTTGAATTCAGTGTTATTTCGGAGAGTCAATAACTCTAAGCTCTAAGAACTCACGGTTCAGAAATCCTGATGAAATTATATGAACCTTCACTAAACCCCACGACAGACCCAATAGCGTGACAGTCGAGCCCCCCCCCCCCCCATCAAACTGAAACGTCAACCTTTGACGGCAACATCTTTCCAAATGTGCTTTAATGCCCGGTAATGTTTTCCAATGTCGTTCTTAACAAGTGACCAAAAGAGCCCTTGGAGGAAGGCTAATGGGTTGTAGAGGTGGATGCTACGCTAACATTCCATTTGGAAGACAGTTGCAAAGCAGGGCTCTCCACAGAAAGCCAAGGGGTCGGTGGTGCGGCATCTATTACCTTGACAAATGAGCTGTACACAAGAAAGTGTTGCCGGATTCCTCTTCACAAAAGCCAACCTCGCCCCCCTCCTGCGATTTCAACACAGACAAATAGCTCCCTTTCTCCACAAATGGATTCGCTGCCATCCGAGTTAAGAGTAAATAAATTTTGGTATTAAAATGCCAATTAGAAAGGGGGGAAAGGAACTTCTCTGTCACAAAATCCTCACTGCGTTGTGGACACAGAAAAGATTTGTTCCTCAAAAGTGTCCTTCCTGGGGAGGGTTTACGTTAAAATATCCATCTTTAGGGTTGATCCGGTATGAGAATAATGTGTTGGGGTTCATGCAGTGTGGCCTATTTGTTTGCAGTGCTGACAGTGGCAGCAGTATAATGCTTGGCAAACTGGGGTTCGAGCCTCAGTTGGGGAATTTGCCATTGTATCCTTAAGCAGAGCACTTAACCTGAATTGCTTTGGTACAGTAAGTGCTGTGTAAATGGACTGTTTGTAAAAATGTAATCTGTGTAAGTTTTTCTGGATAAGAGCATCTGCTAAATTTGAAAAGGAAATGTGAAAATGTGCGGTACTTGCCTCGTAAAAGTAGAAACATCAGGTAGAGCAGTCCTGTGTGTGTTTGTGTGTGTGTGTGTGTGTGTGTGTGTGTGCGTGTGCATGTGCATGTCTGTGTTCGTGCAGATCCTACTCTCTGTGGACAAGCAGGTAATTCAGACCTAGATACCCACAGCATGAAAAAAAAAAGCGACGTTCATTTCCACCGTGCTAAATCTTCTTACCGGATCAGTTGTACAAAATCCCTTTAAGAATTTTAAAATCGGGGAGGCGAATCGGGCGGGGCAAGCGAATCAGGGCTGTCAGAAGAGCTGCGCTGTACTGTAACACAGGGGGCTTCATGTACAACAGGGAGACACGGTCCCCATTCTGTAGGAAAGAAAGGAAAACACAGCAACGTCCCCAGAGGTCGTGATTGGTATATCTGTGGTTAGAGCTCAAGCATACGGTGCTGGGGGAAATGTGCTGGGGGTAGTGGATTGTGACAATCGAAGGCAATAGATCAATACATACAAAGCTGCTGCTACCACATTTTTTCGAATCCAGAGAGAGAGAGGGGAGTTGCCCCCACCAGGTCATTTTAACAATCTGGGGCTCTTTTTTTCTGATGACCCACAAACATAACCCCTCCAACGCAGCCCCACGGAACAATAATTGACTTCATCACATTAATGATTTAATCATCTATATAAAGTAAGTGATGGCAGTAAATAGCATGGCTTTTTTGAAGAAACTACTGACAGGTTCAGTAGCTGATTCACACTAATCTGTGCTAAGCAGTTGGTGGGATCTTGCACATTTTAGCATAGCATAAACTGAATATCTCCTGCCAAAACTTCAGCGCTATGTAATTTCAAAGCACCCTAGCCTGTGACCACTCAAGAGGAAGAAATATGTACTGCAACCTCCCCATGGCAATATGATGAAAATCACTGGAGACCATGGGTGCCAGTTTCAGAGAGCGGAACTCGACAAGGGGTGTCCGATCTTATCTGAAAAGGGCCGGTGTGGGTGCAGGTTTGTTTTGTTTTAGCCCAGCTCTACGACACCTGATTCAGCTGATTAACTAATCGTAGTCTTCAGTCGATACATCGATAAGTAGAATCAGGCGCCGCAGTGTTAGGCTAAAACAAAAACCAGCCTCCACACCAGTCCAATTCGGATGAGATTGGATACCCCTGAACTAGACCAATTTTGTGGTCTAGTGAATGTATAGAACGTCGTTTTTTTTCGCCTTACTTGTGTATTCCACAGTCATATTCACAGCGCCTCAGCACAAGCCTCTTTTTAAACGAATTTCCCCACTTTGGTTTGTTCAGGCCTCCGAGTCTCAGACTCCAGTCCTGGAGGGGCGAAGCCTCTGCTGGGTTTTGTGATTTCCTTTCAATCAGCAGCCAATTTAGTCCTTGGAAACAAGGTGTGAAGACTCATTACCCAATCAATGGCTCCAATTAAGCACTTAAGCGCAGGAACAAATAAAAAAAACAGCAGGCACAGCGGCCTGTTTTGAGATCCCGGGTTCAGATTAAAAGGAAAGAGAATATTTTTTTTAGTGACTCCAGTCCCGCTCACCCCCCATTCTATTAATAGAGGAAGATGACAGCACTGTTTATCGCGGCCCTGTCATGGTAAATGATACAGACTTAAAATCGTTGACAATATGCTGTTGGAAAGCTTTACGTCAACCCTCAGGTCAGCGTCCCCCTGAGCTATACGGAGTGCTTCAATAATTAGGTTGCATTGATGTGCCAATTATCTGTGTGAACACTTCTATGAATGGTAATGACACGGTATTGCTGATTTCATTACTAAACTATCAGTCAATAAGTGTAATGCCTGCTCACTTTTGATAACGTGTCTTCATTATAAACGGCTCAGGGAGTAAGGGGAGCGTCAGCCTGTGTTAACATGACGTGAATCACAATGAAAAGAAGTTAAAGATAAGGTTAAAAAAGAAAAGAGAGAACAGACTGTATCTTTTCACTTCGTCTAAACCAGGGGTGTTCAATCTTAGCTGAAAAGGGTCGGTGTGAGTTCATGTTTTTGCTTTAGCCCGGCATTAAGTTGCGTGAATTGTACTCATAAAGGTCTAGACTGAAGACCACAAATAGTTATTTAGTTGAATCAGATGTTGTAGTGCTGGGCTAAAACAAAAAATCTGCACCCACACTGGTCCATTGTGGGTAAGGTTGGACCCCCCTGGTCTAAACCGACCGTAGCAAAGACAGTGGCGGTGAGAGGGGGGTGCAACGTATCTGTATTAAGTGACAACTAAAATATCCGGCAACTCATTGTGTGAAAAGCCATACTCCTGAACTCAGCCGTTGAGGCAACTATCAGGAACAACATCTTCATTCCAATTAAAAGGTGTGAGAGTAATGAGGATGCCTTAACAGAGATGTACTTGCGCTGTCATTGGCCCAGTGAATTTTTTGGGAATGGAATTAATGCGGTTAAATTTACGAGCTGACGAGGCTCAAAAAGATACGCGCGATTCAGAGAACACCTGGAGAGGAGCTGGGCGCACATTAGTAACCATCCCGTGGTAACGTCCCCAGTCCCTGTGTGTAATCCCACCGGATTTACATAGATTCCGATTTAGAGCAAATAAACTGGAACACCTCGGCTACGCCCAGGGAACATCCGTAGATGACATAATGCAATTTGCTTGTGCAATGACTGAGCGCATCTTTCCGTCGACGGGAGAAACGAGGCCAGTCATGCTACTAATTTTCCGACTCACTGGGTGAATCAGGCTTAAGACCACCGCGGCCCGTTCGCTGTGTAATCGCATGGGTATCAACTCACCCCCAAATAACGAATGTGCCGTGACCCGGGGCACGATTCAGAGGTCGGAGTGACTTCTAATTCCGGTAGCACTTAAACCGTTACCGAAGAAGACGACGCCCTCGCGCGAACCTTCGCCCCATTGCACCGCAGTGACAAATCACGCGTGAACCTTCAGTCCACAAGGTCAGCACTCTGTCATTACCTCCTCACGCACGCCAGTGGCGTGAACCTCAAAGCAAATCCGAGATTCATCAGCGTTCCGAGGCGTAACACCTTTTCCACTCGGTTTCCAATAAACGGTTATAAATGCCACGCGGAAAAATACAATGTTCTGAACTCGCCCTCAGAATCTATTTGTCTCTACTACCTCGACTCACCCCCGCGATAAGCGTTTATATCATTCTCTGGTTTAGAAAAATCAGTTCTCTCAAAACGACCTTAGGGTGTCACTTTTGGAGGGGAATAAAACCAAGGCGAAAAAAAAAAGTCTCTGTTTCTGTTTCTACAGATGGCCTGGCAGTCAGTCTAGACGGGAACTGGGGGGCATTTTTTTGTTTTTTCTCTCTCTCGCTGAAATCAATTTCGCTACAGAACGTGAAATGTTTCCCTCCCCACACCCTGAGATGGGCCGGAGGGGTTGGATGGGCGGAGAGGGAGGGCGAGTGAGCGTGCGGAGGGAGACCTTTGAGTGACGAGTGGCCCGCCCACGTCCCTGGACTCCCCTGCCCCCCCCCCCCCACCCCAACCCCCCCACCCTCCTGACAGCGTCCCGACTGAAGGTGACGTGACGGGCCGACACGATGAGGGGTGGCGTTATTCAACGTGAGGCCGCGCCGCCCGCGGCTACGCGGAAACGAACGTGTTTATGGCTCGCTGGCGTTAGGGGCGTGTACGAAGACAAACAGGCCGCAGAGGCGTCTTCTGACAGGCCGTACATCCTCGGTCGTCCCCCCCCGCCCCTCCTCCCCTGCTCCCCGCCCTGTCCTCTATCCCATTATCGCAGGCCTTGCTCTGCTAAGGCGAAGGGCCCGCGTTCAGAGAGAGTTCAGAGGCGGTTCACGTTCACGCCGACCGGGCCGGGGTCGCGGTGAACAGAGCACAGCCGCGCGGCTTAAGGATCCCTGACAGCCCTCGCGCGTTCGGACGCGTCGCGGCTTCAGCCCGCGTTAAAACAGACGCGTCGCTCGGAGACGTCCGCTCCGCTCGCCCGTAGCTCGGTGCGTAACCGCGGCGCCTCGGGCCTCGCGGCAACGGCTCCTCCGCGCGGCGGCGCGTATCCCGCGGCAACGGCCGAACCGCGTCCGCGCCAATCAGACGAACACAATCCTTCGCCGTCTCGGGTGCCGCTGGCCCGGAACAAATGGGACCGAGAGGAGTTCGGAAGGGGGCGATACGTCACTCTGTTTCACCTGGAAAGGCAGAGAGGACTATATCTGAAGCCAGCGTTCAGTGAAGTAAAATGGGGGGTTTTTTTTTTTTCCTTGACGGTTTTTCTACAGAATTGTTCCTTTGCTCTAAACAGATGTGCACCAACCTTGACAGCAAATATTTACACAGCAAAGAGAAGCTGGGATTGGACGATGCCCACGTTGTAGCATTGTACAGTCCATATCTGTACACTGTATTAAGACAATGTTCGTGTTATAAAATTGCCTCATAAGAATGCCAGCATTTGGATATATGTCCGCATTTGCAGCCTAAAGCTAAAATGGCAGCTGGGAGAATTGAGGTTCACAGAGCAGCCATTTTCACAACAGGAGTAAAAGATAAATACAGGCATTAGTACGAGACACTTACATCTTACCAGTGATGTATTAATGAAAGGTTCACAGCAAGGTAAACTAGGTACCAGCAAATGGCTAGCAGAGCTTAATGATAATAATAACAGCGCTCACAGTGCAAAAAAAAAAACTAAGAAAGCTAATTTTTATTTTTTATTTACTAAGGTGTGATCCTTACCGACGTGTTATAATTTCACTTCATGTATGCACCAGGCATAAGGGTCTATACTCATAAAACACAGCACATCTTGTGTTTCAATTTTGGAGTTGGGCAACTCACATTATTACGCTTACATTAAATTAATTCCTCCAAAGTTTAGGACGGGGTACAGTACGTCCTGCGTGGTTTGTAGCTTATACCCAGAATCTGAAGGATACTTAGGGGATTCAAACTTTAATGGACACCTGGGCAATAACATTACCGACAGTAAATCTCATGGCTGAAAGTAAAAACTGCACCAGCGAGTCAGTAAACGTGATGTCTGATGGTCACAGGCTCTCGTGTCGTCATGATTACAGCGTCTTCTTCGAGACCAGATGGAATAATTCTTTGGGCTTACAGATGGTGTGCTCTGGGGCTATTTCTCAGTGCTCATCTCCCAGCCACTCATAGGCCTTCACCATAATGGGGGGGGTGCCACCAATCAAATAATTAGCTGTGATGTCTTTCCTTGCCATGCAAACTGCTTTCCAATTCTCTGTTGTGTTTAGCCAGGATCTATTTGAATGATTTATTATTAACTATAATATCTGATAAGTAAATGTTCCCAATTCTACAAGGTTCACGAATAGTAAAGTTGAGATTCCGGAAACCCCCCACTACTGTATCATGTGCAAAAAGTTTCAGAGTAGCACAGCCTATTTTACGATGGATTAGGAGGCATTTAAGTCATGGCAAATACACATGGATTCCAAGGTAGCACAGACTGAAATCACAAAAACCTCCTTGGGGTGGGGTGGGGTGGAGGACGAGGGGTGTGATCGTATTTTTCACAATTCATGGGACCAACTAATTCAGCTGAAAAAGTGTTACAAATAACTCCAGGGTCATAACACGCATGGCTGTTCTGCCTTGTGCCTTGCAGAAATGATGATGATTGTTACATTTACCCAGAACTCAGTGTTCTTGAATAAGAGCTATTTCACTGTGGAATGTGTTTTAAATGTTAATCTCCAAGCAGCAGGCCGCAGAGAGGGAGAGAGAGGAACAGAAAGAGAGAGAGAGGGAGTGAGCATTTTTTTTCAGACATTGTCATTTTTTGTGTGTGTGGGTCTGAATGTGAGCTGTGTATTTGCATTCCCCGTTCCCCATTGTTGGGGCATAATGCGGCACCTGCCCCCCAAGTGCCCCTCGGTGGGGCGGCACCAATTCGCACCGCGTCACATCGGAATACGGCGAAAATGACGAGGAGGCATTACAGGGCGCGTGGAGACAAACAGGAGGCAGTGGCACCCCGTGGCACTGCCACACATCGTCCCGCATCCTTATTTACCTCCTGTTTCCCTGTCAGCACGGGCTCCGTACACACGCACCGAATGCACATATTTGAGAACAAGAGGTTCATGGGAAACGTAGTGCACAGGCATGTAATATTTTAAAGAGAATTACCGCAAATTGAGAAGATACAGTATTACTTTTCCAGCTTCATGCTCAAACTAAAATCGCTATACTGCAGAAAACATGTACTGCTCAACCTGTGAGGAGAGCTTGCACAGGGTGCAAAAACACATCTGCTATTTCTCAACAGCTCTTTATCATGCTGTTCATTGTAAGCTGGTATAGAACATCTTTCTCAGTGTGGTGCCCCCTTCATGTTCACATGTAAGGGGCAAAGAGATGCCCACACGCCCATATAACACACACACATACACACACACCCATACATGTCCACTCCCTCACTCACTCACTATGGAAGAAGGTTCCAGGCCTTTCATACGGTATGTTCCCGAGGCTCAGACCCTGAGGAACCCAGCCCTTCCCTCCAGCACTTCATCACGCACAGCACTGTGGGAAGTGATGGGAAGTGATGCCCTGTGATTGGCCGGATGCTCATTAAATCAGGAACGCTCGGCGTGTCCCACACCTCCGTACTGTGGACTAGGGTTCGGCACACCCCTTCCCAAGGTGCAATGCTGTACTGTATTGCGTGTACTGCGTGGAACTTCCCCCATCTACAGACCCTGCGCTGGATTTGTGGTTTCAGCAAGGCGTGTCGAGTACTCAAGTCAATCAATATTTTTTTGTTTTTCCACCGTTTACAAACAGGTCACGGACGGATTTCACAGTGCACATTTTCCGGAGTGAATCAAAAAAAAAAAAAAAAAAACTAAGAACATCTGTGCCGGTGTGTGATGGAAGACTGGAAAATGATTCCCTGACCCCTGAATGCGAAGCGCTGGTTAATGTGATCCGGATTGGTTCCAGCGCCGTGTGTGTGCAGTGACTGCGGGATCAGAGTCGTGCGTAGCGATCGTTTGGTTTCTCTGCGGAGTAATGGCGGGGTGTGTGGTGCCCAAACGATGCCCCACCCCGATCAGAGACCACCTCTGCCCGGGTTTAGGGCGGGGGGTAGGCGGGTACACTAAGTGAATGGGGTGGGGGGGGGGGGGTGGTTATTGCAGACTGTGATTGGCAGATATTACATGCCCATCCAGGACCCTGCGTGGGGGCCCTGGGGCTCGCTGTCCTGTCCTGGGGGGTGGGGGTGGGGGGGGGGGTGGCAAGAGCCCAAAATCCAAAAAAAAGAAAAAGGGGAATAAATAAACGCGCATGGCGTCGCGGCGGAGGCCGGAGTTTATGCGGCCGGGCGGCGCTCAGACGCTCGGGCGCGGGCCGGAAACGGCGGGGTGATAAATAACGCTGCTGAAGGCGCTCCGCAGTGTCCCGCCGCAGCCCGCCACAATATCTCATTTACTCAGAGTCATCCCTGAGCCTCCGAAAAAAACCCCACTCTGCAGCCCGCGGCGCAGCGAGAGGGCCTCCTTCCTTCAGACTGTGTCAGCAAGATCCCTGCCAGACAGCTCCGTGTGGGCTCCATCAGAAAACTTTACCCCACAACCGTCAGCTTGCTCTGTAGGGTCCAGCTCACAAAATGTCATTCAGACACGTACTCGCACCTTCTCTCCAGCATCTCCCAGCATGCATCCCACACAACCAAACATGAACACACACACACACACACACACACACACACACACACGCTCGCAAACACACACACACAAATATATAAACACACACACACATAAGTATATAAACACACACACACACACACACACATGCTCACAAACACACACACACACACACATAAATATATAAACACACACGCGCACACACACACACGCACACACACACACACACACGCTCGCAAACACACACACAAATATATAAACACACACACACGCATAAATATATAAACACACACACACACACACACACACACATACTCACATAAATAACACCTCACCCGTGAACATGCACAAAGAGGAGAGAGCCCGTCTGGTTTCGGTGATTTTGGCGGTAGCCCCTACCTGTCACTTTCAGCTCCGTGGTACGCCGCACCACCCTGCTGCCGTACGTCAGCTCGCAGGTGTAGTTCCCTCCGTCCTCCTCCTCCACCTCGGGGATCCACACGCTGGTGGTGTTCACCACGATGGAGCTCCGCCAGGTCTTCTTCTGGCACTCCTGGCGGCGGCGGGGGAACGAACGCGTGAACGGAACCGCGCGGCACCAGACCGCCTGCTTCCGCACCTACGCGCGTACGCTTTCGGGTCCCAGCGAGGTTAATTGACTGGTTGAAATCGGTCGTGGGTTACCTGGGGTCAGGGTGGTGTCTCTGCACCGACGAACAAAAAGAGCTCAGTTTGAGCCGCCTCACCGAACAGACAGTGGGGGGGGGGGGGGGGGGGGGGTATGGATTATATGCAAATCAAAAGCTGTCCTCGATACACAGTGGAATTCTCCTGTGAAAATAAATAATGACACGCCTATCCATTCCTTATTTGCCAGCACAATTTCCATCCCATGTTTCCAGCTAAAGGATTACCATTGAGTTTGAGAGCTACTGAAGAGTGCCCTCGGGTTAGGAACATGAAAGAATTCACAGAGCTTCTTTGAGGGTTCAGATAACATTGTCTGGCTCTTATGCAGCGGGCAATAAAAAAAAAAAAAAAAGCACAGCAATGGGAGGCAGTCTGAGTCACGCTGTCTAAGTCAGGTACCACTGCTGCTATGGAGACACAGCTACCACCTGCATTCGCTGGCAATGATTTCCACTCTCCTCGTACACCCGTACAGCCCCCACTGCTCAGGCTGTGGCTACTGAGTTAGCATAGCGGTTGTTACGGTTATTACGTTCATTACCTTATACCAAGTCATCAGGGGCTGCTTGTACGGAGCCAGGTAGTCGTCGATGTCGGGGCAGGTGATGGTCTTGCTCTTGGTGATCTCGGCCTTCTCCAGGTGGCGTATCTTGCTGTTGAAGCACAGGCCGTCGTCGTTGTCCTCCACGGTCAGGGACATGGACACCTTCATGCAGTAGGTGGAGTTCCTGAACGCAAAATAAAAGAAGAAGAAGAAGAAAAAGAAACGCTTTAGCGTCGAAGCCTAGGGTGTCATTTGCGCATCGTCTGCCGAGACGAAAACATCGAATTACAGAGCGGTGACAGTTGGGACTAGGTGGGCGGGCACCGCGTCGTTTTTCGTGCCCCGCCTCTTTTCGGCGACCCCGCGCCGGGCCGCTCGGCTCAAGATGACGCGCGCGCAACCGCACACGGCCGCGCCTTTCGAAGGAAACCGCCAAGGTCGCCTTGGAAGCGCGCGAGGTCGTCCGCCGCGTGCTTCCGCGCGTCGACCGCCCGCCCGCCGAGCGCCGAACCTCGCTGAGCGAGCGCGGCTTGTTTCCGTGTCACGATTCATCATTCGGCGCGAAACGCGCGTTCGGCTCGGAGGCAGACCCCGTGCGCGCGTCCCCCCCCCCCCCCCCCCCCGCGTCTCTGCGTGCTCGTTTGTCTCCCGGCTACGCTACGCGTAATCCCTGGGCAGGCTGCGAGAGCAACTGTCACAATTAGAAGACGTTCGTCTGGTCCGGAAATGATTTTGAAATATGGGGTATACCGAAACCAAAAACCGCAACTTTAAAAAACAAATTGAGAAAGGCAAGTGCACAAGTGTTTTATTTTTGTGAACGCGCCCAGCCTTCCTGTCAAATGAAGGCGTTTCCGGATAATGGCGTCGTCAGCGCGAACGCGATGACAGATGCGCCGTGTTAAAACAGTAGCTGGCAGCCCATCATCGAGCAGCTTCAGCTAGCGTTAGCGTCAACAGAGTGTCATATGGCACACACTCGGGGATTCAAACAATAAACATTTCTTGATTAAATAACAATAATTTTCAACAGAAGACAACAAATAAGAACGTGTGGGTGGTGAGGGGAATGCATATTCTTGTAAGCTTTATCAATGTTGTTCCTTACGTGGAAGCAATTCAATACTGCAAAAATAATTGCCCTGCCAGTCAAGAAGAGAAATGTTCATTTAAAAAAATTATGCAGTTCAAGTAGGATATGTGCTGCATATCCACACAAGAAGAAAGAAATGTCGCTCTACCTTAATAGTAAATGGGATCCAATTACAAAGGTGCATTGCAGTATGAATATAAGACACACTTATTATTAGAATTATCAATCAGTGGAATATTTTTTTTATCATTCACTGGATGTGATATGATCTAGCTACATTATTACAGTGACAGGCACTATACAGTACATCCCTACGCTATAAATATAATGCAAATGATGCATGCTATTGAAACAGTTAAAGAACATATGCCATATCAGTAATGAAGGGGTACCTGGTTAATTAAGAGTTTAAAAATAAACCAACAGACAGGCTGGACAGAGGCTGTAATCATCGATGGCAAAAGAATAGGATATTTCTGGTGAGCTCTGGCTGAGACTCCTAGAAGCGCACCATTGTTCAGGTGCCGTGTCTGCAACCTTCATTTATTTCCATTTCATTGAAAAAAATAATTCCTCCTCGCTGAACTTATTTCCAAGATGAAAAATTTTAAGTAACACCTCTCTGATTTAATTACGCGCTTAATGATGGGGGATTCAGATATGCTGCCAATGGATATTTTAGATTTGCAATACAATATGCAAACCCTGTAATTGTATCCTGCTGACTCATTGTAATAGTCTACATCTGGCCTACTGAGAGAACATTTGATATGCTGTCAATGGCAAACATATTAACATATGCTCCCTCTCTCCAAAGTTTCCATAAATATCAAGTGACATTTACTTTAAAGCTTATCAAAAAGTAGCTAGAGTTTGGAGAAAGAAAACCAGGGCCGGACTTGGATTTGAGGGCCAGATTTGAGTATCCATGATATATAGCAGGGGTGTCAAAATGAATCCCAAGGGGGCTGCAGTGTCTGCAGGTTTTTTGTGTTTTCCTCTCAATCAGCTGCCAGTTAAGGCCTCGAGACCAAGGAGTGTGTGAATTCATTAGCCAATCAATGACTGTAAATGAACCACTGGTGCTGAGAACACCCTGAGAACCAGCAGCCACTGCGGCCCTCCAGCTAGAGTTAGAGTTCCACTGGAGTTTGACACTTGTGGTGTATCGGATCTGTAACTGCTGCAAGGCGCTCCTGTAAGCATCTGAAAATGGCTAACACAAGCATATGGTCTATTGACGTTCACTGACACTGAACAGCTAGGGCAGGGGTCCTCAACCCTGGCTCTGGAGAGCTGTTGGGTATGCAGGGTTTAAAGGTGTCGTACAAAGTGGCCATACTCCATTGCAGGTTTTGAACTGATTCCTCCTATTTTTGGATCGCTATGGAAACCAGGAGCCTTAGCCTTGGCTAGTCTGCATGATACTGAGCAGGCTGAAGGTTGGGGTGCGGGTGGGGGATTGGGGAGGGGGGGGGGGGTGCAGCAGGAGGTGTTGGGGGCATTTGGGACGAGATAACACCCCACCTCTCGGGGACTCGCCCACCGCTGGGGCTTTCGAAAGCAAAAATGATGCCGATGAAATTGTATGATTTATTCGCAAATTATGAGCCTCATTCTTTAAGCCCGTCAAC